>VMBQ01005793.1:0-58591 GCA_007657795.1 Dreissena rostriformis
CCCCCGACAAAATTTTCCGGATTTCAAGTAAAGGACCATTGACACCCCTTTCAAACCTCACACGGCTATTATGTTCCCTGGTTAAAAGGCAATGCCGAAATCAACAGATGCATCTGTGTTGGCAAAACGCAGGAAATATGGTCAGCAACTTCAAGTATGTTGCATTTAGTCCAATTAAGGGTAAACAAAGTTATGAGCTAGTATTTGCTTGTATTCTCGAATTATTTTAATATGACCAACAATTTATATAATTTATGCATAGATCTCGATAATCCGAATATGTGAAAAGGCAGTTGATGTGACAATGGATATGGCCGTGGATCATGATGCTGACAATAATTATGCTGACTCAGATAAAAACTTCGAAAACAATCAAAATAACCTCAGGGTTTTTTATCTGATTTTGGGGAAAGGGCCTGACCTTTTTTGAGGGGAAAAAAATCGCTCGAAACGCCTGATTTTGGGGAAAAATAAGTAAGTCTTAAATAAGCAATTTAACATATTTAACTGTTTTAAAACAAATTCAAGGCAACAGATGATTTAATTATTCATTATTTTTCCACACTGGATCAGGTTTACCTATATAATTAAATGTTTAAAAAAAAATTATTTTTTTTTATTTCATTGGGGAAAATCATTTTTTGGGGAAAATTTCTGTCAATAGGGGAAAAAAAAATCTAGGGGAAAGGGCCGAAATTCGGCGGGTCTTTCAGAAGGAAACAAGAGATGTGTTCGTCGGAAACACAATGCCCCCTACTGCGCCGCTTTGAAATAAAATGTCTATTTATCATTTGGCAGGTATAGAAATTATCTCCCTTTAAAGCTTAGTACTTCCCTTGGATTTTGTTTTTTGACCTTTGACCACTCAAAATGTGCAGTTCCACGAGATACACATGCATGCTAAATATCAAGTTGCTATCTTCAATATTGCAAAAGTTATGGCCAATGTTAAAGTTTTCGGTAAGGTAATAAATAATCTGAGACTTATAATTATATGAAATACTTCCCGTAAAAACATGAATTGTCTCCCTTCTAACAAATCTCTATTTTTAGTAGCAAATAATTAAAGCTTATTACTTCCCTTGGATTGTATTTTTTTTACCTTTGACCTTGAAGGATGACCTTGACCTTGAACTTTCACCACTCAAAATGTGCAGCTTCATGAGATACACATGCATGCCAAATATCAAGTTGCTATCTTCAATATTGCAAAAGTTATGGCCAACGTTAAAGTTTTTAGATGGACAGAGGGACTGACAGTTTAACTTCTATATGCCACCCTACCGAGGGCATAAAAAAAACCTGAACCTAATTCTGTGTTTAATTCTCAGAACTCTTGTAAATAAGCCACACATCAAGAATGGAATAAATTGACGTCCTTTCATGATAATATCAGTGGAAAAAAATGGCTATAAAAAAATTTGTCTCTGGCTATGAAATGTTGAAAGTTTCATAGACACATTGGCTATGAAGACAAAAATGTTAGTTTTGCAGACTGCATTCTTCATCTACCTGTGTTTCAAGTAGGGAACGAAGTACAAGCTGGTAATACAGCTAACCAAGGAAAAGTAAGTAGGTTTACTTGCCTCTGCGATGAAAATGCAAATAAACAAACAAACAAACCTTATAAGCCCCCCTCCCCTGTGATAGCATGAAGTAGCCCCTGATTTACCTTATGTTTGTCAGCTAGGGCAGGGTACGCTGTACCAGGTGTCCCCGTCGCTGATCAAGCGGAGGAAGACGCACTTCCACAACCTGCCGTGTGGCGCCACCGTGATCCTCGGGAACAACGGCTACGTGTGGATCTGTCCGACGGAGGGCGAGGTCACTGAACAGACGGGAGGCTATGAGCAGAATTTTGAGGTAATAGTTCTTTTTTATATAAAAAGGATTTTTCAATAACACTTAACAAGTAATGCTTTTCATTTTTTTACTAAAGATTTCAAGTATTGGCCAGTTATAATTCATAGGTAGTTTTATCAGATTTTTTTTTTTTCAGGGAGGGGGTGGATTTAAACAATATCTCAACACTTTACCATTTCATGGTTTGAAATTATCTATGTTTTCTCTGTTGTTTTTTGGTTTTCACCAGATTTTTGTCTAAGAAAGAAAAAGTAAATTGGTTGGTTTATGCAACCAGTTGCTATAACTTAACGCTGATATATAAATTGATAATTTGTCAACTCAGTTAAGTCGTCTTAAGGGGAGTTCCTTAATTCACACAGTACTAGTGCTTTTACTGAATTTTGTAGTGCCCTTTTCATTAAAAAAAATCATTTTTTCAAAACATCAGTACACCAAATTAGACATAACCTTGAACTCTTTAATGTACAAGATTAACTTTCTCCTTCTTATACCTACAACTCAGTGGTGCACAAGTTATATTTTGTCCTTACAGCCTGTGGTGCGTGCAGACAGGGAGGTGATAGCCCGACTAGGCAACAGCTTGCTGGCTCTTGCAGACCACAAGATGATGCTGTTTGATACAAGCATACTGTACACATATGAAGCCTCGCAGAAATTCCCAGTAAGTTCCATTGTACTTACTTCTACAATGCCCTATCATAATCAATCATGGGGTATTTTGTTTGATAATTTTAGTCTGTCCTCAAAGTTCCATTCTTCTACGCACCTTACCCCTGCCTTAAGTAGATCCGTTTTCAGTTACTGCCATAAGTATGTACACCTAGTACTGGCAAACCTGCTAAGGAAATGTTTAAGTAGGCTTACTGACAGCCATGGTATGACTTAAATACTGTTGAAAATAGCAAAAAGTACAAATAAACAAACAAACACAAGTTTTTATCCGCAATCTGCTTTGGAAATAAATGGAGCATTACTGTTTAACAGAGAAAACATCATATACAAGTATTGATGTATACCAAATATATTTAATCAAAACTTCAACTAATTCAGATATTTAATTTGAAATTGAAAACTTCTTATTAAATCATCATTGGTGTCATATTGTAAGGTCACTGAAAGAAAATGTACTTCTGCTACTATCAAAGAAGAAGAATATTATGTCTTGGGGAAGCTCTTTTTATTTTAATCAGTCATAATTGTAATCAATTAAAATTTATTATGCCCCCATTCGAAGAAGAGGGGGTATATTGTTTTGCTGGATGAAGGTCGGTTGGTCGGTCGGTCTGTGTGTCTGTCGGTAGACCAGTTCGTTTCCGATCAATAACTTGTGAACGGATTGACCAATTGGCTTGAAACTTCACATGTGCATTGGCCTTGGACAGTAGATGACACCTATTGAATTTGTGGTCACTAGGTCAAAGGCCAAGGTCACTGTCACAATATGTGTGAGAATCATTTCCGATCAATAACTCATCAACGAATTGACCAATAAGCTTGATAATTTACATGCACATTGGCCTTGGACAGTAGATGACCCCTATTGAAATTGGGGTCACAAGGTCAAAGGTCAAGGTCACTGTCACAATAAGTGTGAAAATCGTTTCCGCTCAATAACTGGTCAAACAATTGACCGATTGACTTGNACTCGTGAACGTGTTTGTTGCGATATGAAAATGTAAATTGTTAGTCCCTTCTCCTGATACAACACTCCTTCTAAAAAGAAGATTTTGTTCCGGCGCCTATTGGTTAAGGGGTGAACACAAACTACAAAGGTGCTCGGTTGGGTGTTGATTTAAAATTATTTGCATTGAAATATATATAGTGTCAATGGCATGAAGCAATTAAAATGTCACCATAATTTACCGCTGATATTCTGGTGCATATTTGAGATGCCATGCAAAGTCATCCATCAAGACGTACGATCATTCGCAATTTGTTTCAACCAAGGGCGTGCCTGGACCTCTTGAGTATAGGCCTCATGGCTATGGGGGTCCGGAGGGGGCATGTTATCCCGAAGAAGCATTTCCCCTCTGCTTGTCAGATGGTTATTAAACATAAAAGACAATACAGATGACATCTTCAGTCAAAACTGCGAACAGCGGTCAGTCAAGGGAAATGACCAAAGTGATCGTTGTCGACATATGACCGCTATTCTCGGATCACCACTTTTAGATGGTTTGTCAGTTGGTAGTATTGCTACGTCGTAACCCCACCCAGTCGTTTGCACACAGTGTAAAACAAAGGCTTATTACCGACACCTAAGCATAATAAAATTAAAAATTTCTATTGAATAATACAGAAAAATGTCTTATAAATTGATTAAATTTCGTAACTATTTTTAAACTAAATCTATGACTTGGTCAACGATAGAATTGTTGTTTACTCATGCATCTCGTTTATTCAGTAAATCCGACAGTTCGTATTACGTTCATTGGGATGTATTTTTTAAATAAAGATTGACACGTGTCATTGACGTCACGTCCGAACAAATATAAAAGCGGATTCGCTTTCATAAACCGAAAGTACGGTAAACTGTATTGTTCTAAATCAAGGAAAAAGACGCCAAAATCCTTTTTTTTTATTTAGTTTGTTATAAAAGTTGCAATTCAATGTCTGTTTTTCCTTAATAGACAATCACTTATCCTTTCATCGCCTTCTTATAACACCACTCGCCAGCTTAGTGTTGTTTTTAACACCTTATCAGCGATAAAGATCTATTGAAATTTGTCACGCGCTCATGCTTTGTCGTTATGACTGCAGCAGATTATTGATACTAATACACATTCTTATTGTTACGTGAACCCGTTTCGTTTGTGTTCTTATTTTCGCGACTCGAAACGACTGACGCGTGACCGTTGTTTTCAGTTCGAACATGACTTTCGGAGTGAAATAAACTGGCCGTTGGCCGTTATGGACAATTGACCGTTATTCTCAAGTGTAATATAGAGTGATTTTCGTCGGGGGTAATCCAGCCTGTCCGTTATTCTCAAGTGACCGTTAGGTCAGTTTCGACCGTACATTTTATGGAGAACGGATAAAGGAAAGTACTCTTCAACAGTAAGACATTGACAAAATAAAAAAGAACGCGAACCATTCATTTGTTACACTATCATTAAGATGTAAACCAATGCCAATGGAAACACATTGCGTCATCATCATCATCAATCCCTTGACCGGTTTGACCGTTGGGGGGGGGGAAATGAGAGACGACGATACAGAAGTCCTCCTCTAGTCAGGTCTGCTGTGTGCTGCTGGGAGTTATTCATCCATGGTAAGGGATATCCTCTCTTTTACATTATCAACCCAGCTTTTCCTCTGACGTCCTCGACGTCGACCTCCATCTAGCGTTCCCTGGAGAACAGTCTTGCACTGAGAGTCGTGCCTGATGACGTGTCCAAACCAAGCCAGCTTTCGTCGTTTGACGGTCGCTAGTAGGGGCTATTATGGACTAACAAGTGTTGCTGTCATGTTCCGGACGTACTCGTTGGTCTGTTGCTCCATGTAGGAGATGTGAAGCAGTCTTAGGAGACATTTATGGTTGAATGTCTGTATCCTGCGTTATGTGTCCACGTGAAGCGTCCAGCTCTCACAGCCGTAGAGTAGGATGGAGACGACGGATGACTGGTAGAGCTTGAACTTGGTGGGGAAGCTGATGGAACTGCTTTTCCACAATCTGCTCCATCGCAGCGGTCGCCATGGCAATTCTTATTCGGACCTCAGCGGTACTGGTACCAACCTTGGACATGATTGCGCCCAAGTACTTAAAGCTGTTCACTTCTTCTATCTTCTCGCCGTTCATGGTGATGTCTGCACTGGTGTTCGTCGTTCTGTTCACCATGATCTTCGACTTCTCCGTACTGACCTCCATCCCGTTTGCTCCTGCTCTTTCATAGAATCTGTTGGTGAGATATTGAAGTTCACTACTTGTGCCACCCATGAGGTCAATGTCATATAATATTTGATATGTCGCGCCGACTATTCATACCGCCATTCAGCATTCAGTGTATGCAAATATAAACCCAATCCAGTTCGCAAAAGGACCATTTTTAATTGTTGAGTAATTCTATACGCATTCATTTCTGTGTGTGTCATGTTCTGTCATATTTTTCAGAAAACAAAATTACTTTAAAAATAAACCTGGCGGGAGAGAGGATAAAATCAAACAGACGGTGTAATACGTCAATATAATATGCATCACAAATAAAAAAGGAGGACTTGGCTTGCGTACTTGTCAAACACATAATTATACTGCTCAAAGCCTTACAATTCATTTGTAAAGGGAGAACGAACGATACAATTCTCATCGCCATCATTTGAAACGGATTGTGGAGGGGGTGTCATTAATTATTTTATGGAATTCAAAACGTTCTGAAGCACAGTTTCATACGAATATCTTTTTTAATGGCATCGGCTCTTTTTTAAACGACATTATTCTGCCGTTACTTAAAACGAGTGTAATTAAATTTCTGAATAATTAATTACATCGATCAAAAAGATATCTTTATACTTTAAATTAAATGCTATACCATTTTAAAAACGCACTTCTATCTGACAGTTTAGAGGATAGGTAATTACTTTGATGTAACTGAGCGGTTAACGACTTAATAATACATGCTTCTGCTGCTGCTTCTGCTGCTGATGGTGATGATGCTGCTGCTGCTGATGATGATTACAATTATAATGATGATGATGGTGGTGTTGGTGTTGGTGGTGATGATGATGATGATGATGATGATGATGATGATGATGATGATGATGATGATGATGATGATGATGATGATGATGATGATGATGATGATGATGATGATGATGATGATGATGATGATGATGGACGGACGGACGGACGGACGAAAAAACGAACTTACGAACAAACACACACATAATAAAAACATAAATGAATGAATGAGTGAGTGAATGAATGAATGAACGAACGAACGGAAAAACGGCAAAACTAACGAACGAATGAATGAACGAACGAACGAACGAACAAACGCACAAAAGCACGAACGAACGAACGGATAGTTGGATGACTTAATGAATGAATGAATGAACGAACGAACTCACGAACGAACAAACGTACGAAAGAACGAACGAATGAACAAACGAACGAATATACGAACGAACAAAAGAACGAACGAACCAACAAACCAATGAACACACGCTCGAACGCACATACGCACAAACGAACGAACAAACGGACGGACGGACGGATGGACGAATGAATGAATGTATACATAGATAAAGAGATAAAGAGGCAAAGAGATAAAGAGATAAATACATAAAACAATAAATAAAGAGATAAATACATAAAACAATAAATAGATAAATAAATAAACCACAATAAATAAATCAATAAATCAATAAATCAATAATTTAAATAAATAAAACATAAAATGAATTAATGAATGAATAAAACCCTGTTCTGCTCACAATTCTTGTTTGCTATTATTTTTTATATTGCATACTTAAATATAATTTAACAACAAACAAATCCATAGTGTTTCATATTATGAATCTATCGTACATTTCGCCAGAGACGTGTTATCTACGTCTCTGATTTCGCGGTAACAAGATTCACGTCAGTATGTATTATATTCAATTTTAAAATGTTCCAAATTCCGTGAATAAAATATGTATAACCAATATTTCAATTCTTTATTGAGTTCAAGACATACACATGCGTTTTTCTTTCATTATTTTTAATAAATAATCGAGACAATCGTGGTACCGTTTTCCTTCTTTATCTATACATAGACTGTTTATTTATAGATCTTTGAGCCAGGGTATCTATTTAAATGGTATGGGGTTAGCCTCTTATCCGATACCAAATGGTATGATGGTAATACTATTGCCTGTCCGTACAGCTCCGTTAAACTAAGGCCTGTTGAACAGTTTAACTCGAGTCGTATCGGGTGAGCGTGATCATTCCATTCGTTGAACCACGGAGTGTATATTGATGTAATCTAGAGCCCGTGGTTGAACGGACACATTGTTATTGATTTAATCTGGTAGAAATTACATTCTTTTGTTAACAAGTAATCAATAACTGAGCAACCAGTATTGGACAAATATGTATATTGGTCAGTAGTACCTATACGGCCGTTAATACCTTTACAATGATCTAACAATTTAATCCCGATATTATTATTTGACCTGTTTTTGGAGGCCCGTACAGGTGTGCTATCGGAAACAAAATCAGGACAATCACAACAATCATTTAACCTGTCGAATATAATATAATCACTTTTCTGACCGACTCTACTATTTAAATCGCCGCAAATAAAAAACACTACCTAAGCTAAGATATACAAACAAATCATTTTCTAAAATATCAAATTAATCGACATTAATACTGTTGTACATGTGTGAATCTGCTCCCCAGATATAGGCTCCACATACATAGTTATCGTTCTGTGTATTAACAAATAAATGGTAAAGTTTAAGCCAGATGATTCTTTCAAATGATTTTCAATTATTTGTATTCCATTTCTTAATTGTTCTTAATAGTATAAAACAATTCCTCTACTGTTTCTACGGGCTCTTATATGCTGAAAATAACTGTTAAAATTATGTGAAATGTATTCGTTTAAATTTATATTACTGTTAGAATCGCACCATGATTCGTAAAGAAAACAAATATCAGACTGTTTTAAAATATTTCCAAAGTCAGGTTTTTCTTTTGTGTCTCTTGTAAGCCCATTATATTCCACGAAAGGATACAAAGTTCATCCCCGTCGTGTTCCTACTGTTTCACTGGCTTGCCGTCCACGTAAATGGTATCATACACGATCCACGATCGTTTGCCCTCTTTTTTGGCGTCCTTCATTTTCGGCAATAATTTTCGGCGTTTCTCCAGCACTTCTGGTGGGAACTGCTCGAACATTTGACATCCTGTTCCTGACAGGTGTTTCCATTATCTCCGTATCTCCCGGTCCTTAGAATATGTGAATTTGACAACAATGTTGCGAATCTTACCGGAAACTGGCCGTCCCGGTGAGCGATGGACGCGTTCAAAGCGGATTGTGTCTGCGATGAGTCCCTTGTAAATGTTTACGCAGCTTGGTTTCCGTAATTTCCGCCGTCTCGTTGCCAAAGGAGTTGTCTTCTTTAATATTTGTGAACGCTAAGTTGTTCCGTATGCATTGCGATTTCAGGTAGGCAACGTCGTCCCGCAGCTCCTCTCGCTGTTTCTCCAACATGGCCACCTTCTCGGCCATCTGCGCCGCCCCGACGTCTGCGGACTCCACCCTCTATTCCAGCGAAATCACTCGCGCGTCGGTGCGTTTTACGCGGTCGTCCAACGCTAAACCAAATTTTCTTCAACTCTTTATCAAAGTCTATGACTTTACTCTCCAGGTTATCCAAAACACTTAGTTTGCGTTCCACGGATCCTATTCTAATGCCTAATGCGTTCATACAGTCCCATAGTCTTTGTTCGTCGGCTCGCGTCCTCCGTCCGCCATATTTAATAAATCGCTTTTTTAAGAGTAAAGGTTATTACCAGGTGTCAAATAAAACGTGTTATCATCTGGAAATTTCGAATCCGGAAATAAAACAGCACTAGCCTAACTTAAGATGTCACTGACCGGGATATTAGCTTCAATATCTTCAGACGGGCCTCTTGGCTTGTAAGCTTTGTTTACATTCCCACCCGCACTCCCACTATATACTACTATTCAAATACCTATTATTGGTTTCTACGGTAGATCATCGTCCACGGGGCTGTTAACAGTTATGCGATTAGCGCACAGTTGTTTGCTTATTAAAAAACAATATTTGGAAAACGGATACGCAATTTAAATAACGATTTATTTGGAAAGTATTAATACACACGAATGCACAGTATTGAAAAGAATTATTTATTGTGAACACCTAACTAAAATAATATAAACTAAAATATAATATTAGGCTACAACAATGCTAAAGCTTATGAAGCTCCTCAACGGTATGTTTATAACGAAGCGAAAATCTGGTATTGTTCTACTACTTCTGCTCATATGTTTCTGCATCGTTTACAAAGGGAGTGAATGGAGAAGTCCGTGGATGAACGTGTCTCTGAAGCCTCTTCATGACATCAAAGTGGTATCCAACGTGTCTATGAAGCCTCTTCATGACAACAACGTGGTATCCAACGTGTCTCTGAAGCCTCTTCATGACATCAACGTGGTATCCAACGTGTCTCTGAAGCCTCTTCATGACAACAACGTGGTATCCAACGTGTCTCTGATACCTCTTCATGACAACAACGTTGTATCAAACTCGCCATCCGTGTTGAGATCCGAAGTGCTGATTCTTTGGTACAACCACCCAATTTGGATCAACGGTATGGTTACGTTTGTTTTGTTTTTGTTAGGCCAACACGACTTTAGAGGTTGGGGTTAAATGCCTCGACCGTAAACAATGTTTTTGCCTTGAACAGATATTTGTATTCACTGGTTATAGTTATAATGTGTGCCATAAGTTAAAAACCTTCCGGTTTAGATATCCTAAACGCTTTAAGAGAATTTAACGTACCAACGAATGTCTCTGAACAGATTTTCATATAAAAAACACATCTATAAGCAATCAGGTTCCTATGAACATCAAACTGTAAATTAAACAAGGAGCTTATAGAGTTGTTCTATGTTTGTTGTTGTTGTTGTTATGTATATGCAATATAAACATGTTGTATACCAACAATAATGATATGAAATTATGTGAACAGTGACCATAAGTAATCATTGAAAACACAAGAACATATTTTTATTTTGTACATTGATCATAACGCCTAATTCAAACTCCGACTTTAAATTGATACTTTTGGATTAACTGGCGCACGGGTTTACTATTAATTATGGATTATGGATAAATTATAAGGTTTCTTAAACATTAACCGGCTAACCTATTATTTTACCGGTACAATACCATTTAACTGAAGACTTTAAATGTGTTTCAGTCTAGTTAAAACATGTTATATTGAACGAACATACGTTAAACACCAAATTATTCATTATCGTTTTTGTTGCTTAAATAAGCGGCCATATCATTTTCGTGATAAAAATGTTTTAATAACACTTTAAATTTATGGATTTGCAACTGCAGGTTAGATTTTGTATGTAATTATCCTGTGTAAAAGCATATTGATAAGAAAAAGTGTATTATCATGTTTATTATTATTGAATTGAAGATTTTGACTTTAGTTTGTTGCTATTTTAACTGTTAGATTCCATTTATGACAATTAGAATGAAGACTATTAAGAGAGTTCTGTAAGCCGTTTTTATATTCCGAAACGAGTACTGCGTCGTCGGCGAACAATACTAAAAATAGCGATTTGGTCAATATAAATACCCGCATCTATATTTTCTTGTGATTGGATCTCAATATCATTTAGAAAAAGAGAAACACAGATCGGCGAGGTTATATCCCACGGAATAATCCGAGGTTGGCATAAAAAAATAGACAATGTTCCTAAATGTTTTACACAAAGTTTAACTTCACTATACATTGACCGTAAAATGGAAAGTAATTACCATCAATTCCTATTAGCTATTAGCTTGTACCACAGTCTGTAACTATCTATACAGTCATATGCTTTCCCATTGTCCACAAACCAGCAACAATTTGTTTTTATTAATCATATGTCTCTGTACTAACGAGTGCAAAATAAACACTGGGTCTATACAACCATAATTGTTTATGAATCCAAATTGGCCATCCGATAAAATCGAATTTTGATCTGCCCGTAACGGTTCTTGCTCGTTCAATACTATTGTGAATAATGTAGAGAAACAGCTTGTAAGCGTCATCTCCTATAATTATTTGGATCATCATTATTTATTATTATTATTATTATTATTATTATTATTATTATTATTATTATTATTATTGTTGTCAACATTTCGGGACACATGTTTTCTTTAAAGTAACCTTAATACTCAAAAAATCAACGGAAGTTTCGTAAAGTATTTCGTAAAATAAAGTTACCATAAAAAATCAATGTTCCTTATAGCAAAAGCCAAAATCTCAACGCCAAATATCAAGTTGCTATGATCAATATTGCAAAAGTTATGACCAAACGTAAACCGAGGTTAAAGTTTTGGACAGAATGACAGACAGACAGACTGAGTCCACCACTCATTGATTAAAGTTGAGTATATACAATATCTAAGAGAAACTTACTTATTCAGGAACAGAGTTCTGAAGTTGCTGAACGTAAGTAAGTGAGACTTCAGTTCAATTGCAAGACATTTGCAGATTTGAGCACCTGTGCAACTGAAATTGGTCTCGACTAGATTCTGAAATGGAAGAACACATTTTCTGCACTCTGGGAAAATAGGGCTTAGTGCATGTGAGTAAAGTGTCGTCCCAGATTAGCCTGTGCAGTCCATACAAGCTAATCAGAGAAGACACTTTCCGCCAAGAGTGGATTTTTGTTAAGAAGAGACATTCTTTTAACAAAAAATTCCATAAAAGCGAAAAGTGTCGTCCCTGATTAGCCTGTGCAGACTGCACAGGCTAATCTGAGACGACACTTTACGCACATGCATTAAGACCCGTTCCAGATAAGTGTATGCCATTGAGAACTCTTACAAGATGATTCACTGTCGATTTGTCCTGAGGATTCATTTGCAATTGTCATGCAATACAAGTTACAATGGTAATAACTTCATTTTATTATAGCCACTGGTAGCTGATTCTTAGATCTCTATAAAGATTATCAATCTTGTTAAAGGTCACTTTATTTAACGACAAAATCTTAAAGATGTCTTCTATTGTAAAAATTTGAAAAACTATTTTGCAGAACGATATCCCAAAGTATGTATATTAAGAGAACTATTGGGCTTACAATTTACACGTTGATAATTCAGACTTGATATCTGTCAAAGTTTGCATCTGTCCAGGTTTTCTTTCCCGTTGATTTTATAAAAGCATGAGGCCAATGACCTGTGATGGATATGTGTGATAACCCCATGCCATACACATTCAATGACTCCCACTATATTTGAGCCGCGTTCTGAGAAAACTGGGCATAATGCATGTGAGGAAAGTCTTGTCCAAGATTAGCCTATGCAGTCCGCATAGGCTAATCAGGGACGACACTTCCCGCTTTTATGGTATTTTAAGTTTCAAGAAAGTCCCTCCTTACCGAAAATCAAGTTAAGGCGTAAAGTGTCGTCCCTGATTAGCCTGTGCGGACTGCATTAAGCCAAGTTTTTTTCAGAACGCGACTCATTTATTCATGAACAATAAGTGTGTCTTAACTGTGTGTAGTATTACAGTTAATACAATGTGAACGATATGGATTCTTTGTGTTATTGGAAGGTTTAAACTATTTCACGACGGCATAGCGGGCACATGGGTATTTTTTTGTCAAATACTTGCGCACGCATTACTTATGTGTTCACGTGCGCACGTAGTAGTGAATACTACTCCTACAAATATGATATACATCCACCTCGTTTCGTTTTACGTCATTTGCATAGTTCCGACTGGAAGTCATGTCGGAAACTTCATGTCGGTAGCTGTAACTACTGCAAATTCATATAACAGCGCAAAATTATCATGCAAAAATTATTGAACAAAAAAATAGACAATATTTTTCTAATGGCATAAGAAAAATGTTAATTAAAACTTACAAGTAAAGCTATCCAAGGTCAGAAAACACTACCACTGTTTGTTGCCATATAGGCTTGGCACTGTGTCAGTTGAAAGTTGCATAGTTTAACGTCATTGGCCGGTTGTAATTAACTTGTTTCTCTATATGATTGGATACTTTTGCCGTGTTTTATTCAGGATGACTCATGTGTAGCCCCTTGTGTTATTTGATCTAGTTCAAAGTAATTCTGCATTAAAGAATAACCCATTTTTCTAAACTTACACAAGTGGTGTTCTTGAACATTTCTCACACATGTAAAGGGTAATCGTTCTCATTTGTGTCTAACAAATGATAATTTTATGCATAAGCAATGACTTAACAAGAAAAACTGAAAAATACGTTGAAATCAATTTGCAATAGAAAAATATATGAAAAAGACGTATAAACGTTTAAAATTTAACGTTGGTTTAATTAAAAAATATGTTACGTATGCATAAAATGAAGCCTGATTGCTTTACTTTAAATTTATTCCATCATGAGTAACACACTAACTCTTGTACATTATTTCCAATGTTCGCATTAAAGATTTAGTTTACGTCTCTGCAAGTTTTTATTTCTATCGAAGCATTTTACTTTCGGAATATCAGGAATATTTCATTGGCAGTGTTACAATCATTGGTAGTGGTAATAAACGTTAAGGATGAAATCAAATAATGACAGTACTTTCATAAACAATTTTTATTATCTTGACAAAAACAATTATATTTATATTATATTTTTTCTTGTCAGAGACAGACATTGTGAAAAATCTTATTGTGACGAAATAAATTAATATTAACTCTATAATTAAATAAACCCTAAACAGTTAATATTTTTGCACTGCTGATCGACGCTGAAGACGATTACCCTACCTTGTATTTGATTCTATTTCAATAATTGGGCTATTTTGGATGAATACCTATTAGTAAAACTCATGCAATACAACGGGTTTCAATGCAAATTGCATGCCACGACAATTTCATTCACATTCTACTAGACATTTATTAGAAAATAAATATGTTGATGAATAATTTATAATGCAAGTAAGAATGGGTATACCACTATTCACAACTAGTCTTAAATATCCTATTGATACTTTGTTTACAACTGAAGTGACAGTGAACATGTTTGAATACCAAAGCATGTGGTTATTTGATCGAGACAACTTGACGTAAAATAATTCACTGGGGAGGGCAATTACATTGTCACGGTGCCTATACCACGTGACTTTTGTTGGGAGAATATAGCGCGACCCAGTTAACATTTTTAAGGATGTCTTTTTAAATATTTCACCATTTTTAATGGGATAAAGTGGGGAGCTCGCTCATTCGTTAGAGTTTTCAATAGGTATCGTGATTTTTTTTAAACAAATAAGTATTTTTCAGTAAAGAGCAATCGCGCGTTTGTAATATGAAGTCCCCACAATGATCCGACATTTTTCAAACCGTTCAAACGCGCGATTGCACTTAACTGAAAAAAATACTTACTTGTTAAAAAAATCATGATACCTATAGAAAACTCTCACGAAATAGCGGGCTCCCCACTTTATCCCATTAAAAATGGTGAAATATTTAAAAAGATATCCTTAAAAATGTTAACTGGGTCGCGCTATATTCTCCCAACAAAAGTCACGTGGTATAGGCACCGTGATTGTAGAGCTATTGAATTTTCTGTATAGCAAATAAATTTCAAACGCTATAATTGGACCAAATAATCATTTGGAGTTAGTTATTTCCATTAAACTTGGTCAAATAAGTGTATCAACTATAAGGATCGACGCAGCAAAACCATTTTATGGCAATGGTACACTAAAGAAGAATATGTAAATAGAGCTTTTATTGTGCTTTCCCCATTAAACATTGATTTCAGTGACATGAATAAAAATGAGGTAAGAAAAACGACGTCCCGGAGATCTTTTCAATCGAGTGTTTTAAATACAAGGTGGGATGTCAATAATAAATGGCATTCTGACCCCGGCATGTCAGAGTTTCTATGAATCCATTTAAATCGACAAATCGGTACGTTATACATTGTTAGAAATAATAGACAACTACAGCGTCAAATCAATTTGCTACAGTTTGATTAAACAACGTATACGTATTATACGTGTACAGGTAATTGACGAAGGTGAAATGAACTACTTTTATTGCATGAGATTCCGACGTAGGTAAGAATCCACCAGCGACATATACATGTAGTTTTTATTATTCGTTATGATATGAACCAATTACTCACTTGGTAAAAAATAAGATGTTCAGAATAATAAAACATTTTTCAGAGTGAATCGGAACCCAATGTCAATGTCAATTGTTTAATGCAGAGTAGCGGAATATACAGAGTAGTAACAATTACATGACAAACATTAAAGGGCCGTCCAACAGATTTTGGCATGTATTGAAGCATGTTATTCAATGCTTTATATTGATAAATTTAAACATTTGACCTAAAATCTCCAGTAAAAAAAAACAAAAAAAGAATACAATTTAAAAAAAGGAAAAAAGTAACCCTCAACAGGGCTCGAACCACTGACCCCTGGAGTAAAATGTCTACCGCCTAGACCACTCGACCATCCATGCTCATGCTTCCGCGGACAATCAGTCCACCGTAGATTCATGATACGACGGGAAATTTGAAAATCTGCAGGCAATGCATGACTTTCCCGACGTATTTCTTTAACGGTGAAAACGCTGTGTCACGTTATTCACGCGCATCAACTATATGTACATTCTAAAAATGGGAACGTTAAAATCGTATTAATGTTTCCATTCAGTCTAGTGTAACATTAAAAGTGGACATATGTATTGTTTAAATTATGATTGTACTTAAACATACATCTTACACAAGCGCGTTCCTCTTTGTATCCACATTTTTGTAATGTATTTGATACTTTGAAATAAAAACTAATATTTTCATACTTGTTTGAAAAAAAAATGCATCTTTTTATGGATAATGGTATATTAGAGGCATACGTTATGAAATAACTGCAACGTAAATCGCAACATTTTTTACACTTTATAGCGTTGTTATATTATGATACACATTATTTTTAAGCTGCTTTTCTAATCGTCAGTAAAACCAGGTAGAGTTTTAATATCGAAGTTATATTTAGATGCAAAGTCATGTTTGCAGATGTGAAATTTTCTGTAAGAATACTTTTGAAATGGTTATCAAAATAAAGTGCTAAATACGTATTTTACAATGTCATCTTTAAAAAATAACATTATTCTTTCTAAAATAAATAATATGAAATAAAATGAACGACTCTTTGCGTTGTTAAAATAATACCATATATGTTCCTTGGGTGATGTTAAGTTTTAGTTTTTACAGAAACGTAGATCTACGTCTC
Organism: Dreissena rostriformis; assembly: GCA_007657795.1. NCBI lineage: Eukaryota > Metazoa > Mollusca > Bivalvia > Myida > Dreissenidae > Dreissena > Dreissena rostriformis. The sequence goes on from VMBQ01005793.1 coordinate 16,828, forward strand.
TGGTTTTTTTCTTTCGTAACAAAAACAATTTTGCACATACCAGAACATACGTCTGCGAACCAGCTTTTCCACGGAATAGCGAGTAATAACGAGAAAATACACACTACCCTGAAGTACCCTGCTCTATCAAATACTCACTAAGCCAGCAAAAACAGATGACGGTAATTGTAATTGTGACGACGGTCTTGCAGAGAAAATAATTTTGGTATTCAACAAAATGTACTAACTTATCGACAGGCAATGTACACCATGTACAATAAATTGAAATATGGATAATGGATACAATTTAAACCAGACGAAATTGTAATGAAAATACAAACGATCAAAAAACATTCAGAGGGTTTCACACATAGACATTTCTTCCCTATTTTATCAAACATGAATATTCAGTGACAACATTTATCACCACGAATCTCTCTGTTTTAGTTTTATTGTTCAGGCATGTTTTATATGTTGCTCGGCAACGACAATATCGCCAGTCTTTCTCTTCCATAAAAATATTTCCCTAATAGTCGAAACAAATGCCAATATGCCGCATTGCACTTCGGTTGCACTTGTATGGAAGCGATGTAGAGTATCCACGCACGATTAATCCGACCCTCGAGTTCCAAAATGTGACCCCACATGTTAAACGTAGACCATACTGTGCGCTCAGACACACAGTATCGTGCCAGCTTGGATTTTGCTACTTTTTGCTTATTTCTCTGTCTGGCTGAAAGGTACTGGAGGTAATAAAGAAAGGCACAGGTGAGACGATTGCATTAGCCATTTCTAAGTCATCGGTATCTAGTGACCTATTATGAGTGTCGTCATCAGAGGACGCAGCGTGCATTTCGTATTGAAGATGCATTGATACGCAGTTTGCCTCGTGTCGGGTAAAGTAGACATCAAATAATAACTTTGACATGCATTGCAAAAATGCTATTGGTGGACAAAAGGCGTCTTCTGTGCTTAGTTTTATAAACTGCTTTGACGAGGTCGAAACCATGTCCGGAGTTATAATGCTCTCAACCTCCGCAAGCAAAGATTCTGCTCGGTTAAATTGTTTAGTACATACAAACTTTGAAGCTTACTTTAGATAATTAACTATATTTCCTGAACGCAGAGAGGATTGGTACTTATCGAGTATACCCTTTGAAACATGCCTTCCATCTGCTATACTGGACGATGCCTCCATGGACGCAATAGTGTTTTGTACTTGATGCACAAATAGGTTTAGTACACTCCTGTATTCACCTCTTTTATATTTTCTAAGACATATATGTAGCCACTTTAAAACATTTTCGATATGTTTCTTTCCTGACATAGACTCACATGATATGATACTAAATGGTTTCAATAAAAAACGACGTGTCAACTCCGTAACTATTGTTGACCGAGTATCAATCCGAGACGCTAATTTCGCGCTTGTGTCGGGATTTATTGCCAATCTAGCACTAACATCGTCAATGTGTAAGTCATAGATACATTTCAGCTTTGAATTAATCATATGTGTTATTTTTTTCAATAAGCGCTTGGCAGTCGCGGTCTTGCAATTTATTAGCAAACAGGTTTATACGTGCAATAGTATAGTGCGGACAATATCGACGCTTCAGGAATCGTCTCAATGTGTTCAGACAGAAAACAACACACTGCACGAGATTATCGTCCCTCCATAACTCTTCTGGAAAGTGTTCAACTGTGAACAAAAATGCGGTTTTCATATGGAACGTGTTCAACATGTCATCCACTACAGGTTGTAAAAATTGTTTTCTAATCATTTTTGTGATAATGTAAGTTTTTAATTGTTGAATATTCAGATCTAGCATGAGTAAACGTTCCATCTGTGTAGTTGACACTCGCCACTGAAGTGATACATACTCACTTGGATAGTTTACGTTCATTGTGCCGGTCTGCCGGTTCGAATCGTACGCAAATGCATGACTTATGTTTCCAGGTAGCATAAGGAAAACTCCGCATTTTCTTGCCTTTGTGAAAAATATTTGTTTTGGCCAGTGGCCCGGCTTTGGTCTGGTGAACAAAACTAGACAATCAAATGGAAGCCATTTAGAGAATTCCGCAATGACAAAATCGATATACTTTAATTTAAAAGCCGGCCCCCGCTGTTTACATTTGGAACTTTGAAAGAACTCGTTGACGCTCCCATTTGTTATGAATACCCGGCCGCCCTTGCCGACCCAAAAATTGTCCTGTGGCCCAACGACAAACTTGGACATAAGATGTTTCTTTTAAGTCCACATTTGGTTTCTAAGCTGTATTGCGCAGTATAAACTGCAGCATTGTGGAAATGAGAGTGCCTTGTCTTTATAAAGATTTAGTCGGTATTTACATTGACCTGGCAGTGGAAAGAAATCTGCCTTAATGTCTGTTTGCATAATACAATCTTCATCCGACATCAAACCAGGTGTAGTCGATCCCTCACTTTGGCTTCCTGCTAAGATACATTTCATTTCAAATGAGGAAGCAAAAAAAGTATCCACTATTCCATTAAGGTACACGTATCTTCTAAAGTTAACCATATCTTCAGTCACACCTATGTCCTCCATTACCTGTGATAATTTCACAGATGTTTCATCCATTATCCTTTCTTTCAAATCGCCGATATACACTAAAACAGAATACTGCTACACGATAGAGTTTAATAAATATTCTGTATAAAACGAGATTCTTTCGTCTAATTTTATAGAGCTGTGTTAATAATTTTTTTCCAATTTCGAATTTCCAATTCAATAAGTGACGATTTAACGCAGGACTGTTACCAGAAAACATCTCGATTTGAAAGTTTGGCTTTTGCTATAAGGAACATTGATTTTTTATTGGGTACTTTTTTTTACGAAATACTTAACGAAATTTCCGTTGATTTTGAGTATTAATGTTACTTTAAACATGTATTTTAAATTCATATATTTATTGATACAAGAACAACATTATTACAGCCATTTAGTTATAGCCGTTAAAACAATAGAAACACAATACCACAAACATATATGTCAAAATTAGTATACGAAACAGTAGCAATATACATAATTATGTACGGTTAGACAAATAGATCAAAGTATAAACAAGCATGTTCAGACTACAATTATGTAGAGAATAATAGGTTAGTGTTGATTATAGATCAGGTTTATCATGCGAGGCGTAGAAAACAAAGAGCACGAGCCTTATTTATCCCACTTTTTATTCAAACAAAATTTGTTTAACTGGATAATTTCGCTCGATTTATGACGTTATTTCGTTATTAGCAAAATTTAATCAACGGGGCTTTAATCAAACGAATTCGCTGTAAAAGTGGGATAAAATAATTTATATTAGAAATCTGTTATAAGAAGGGTTTACAAGTTTCTATTTGATCTTTATTGAAAGCAATTATCTTCTAAAAGTTTATCTTATCCTGAAGATATGCATTAAACTATTGTATATTGGGTATGCTATGCTGTTCAAATACGTATTTGAAAAAATATAAAATTTTGTATACAATATAAAACAATTAAAAATCTGTAAAATTTTGAATGAACAACTGAAACGTTACAGAAGGTTATACATTAATAATCATATTTCCATTTTGTAATTGCCTAAATTGGACTGATTTGCTCCGTCATTACGAGTTTTATATGATTAGAGTACATATTCTGGCGGTTATAAACTTATGGTTTCAGTTCTCAGCTTCTCTTTCCAATCTAGTGCCACACTTTCAATGAGATAATAGTATTTAAAAAATCACTGGTTGTTAACCCGTACATGTTTCTTTAATTGCTCAAAACTATATAATTATCTCGCTCTATACTCGTATATTTGTTCTACATGATTGATTCCTTTAATATGCCATTCTTTGTTGAAAAATAGACCTTGAGCATTTTTATAAATAAGTCATTCCAAATGATTTCCATTCCGGTATTTGTAATGTATTTTGTAGCGTTGAGCTTATTCCAGACCTTTAATATGTCCTTTAAGAATATTGATCGAATGTTTAGTTTGTCTATATCGTCAGTTTCAAGTGAATTTGTTAACACATGTATGTGAAGTTTTTTTTTTTTTATAACGCTGTTAATATTGAGAGAGTACATACTCTATATTGTAAACGAATTTTAAGAGTAAAACGTTCCACACAAAACGATTTTGTATATGGTACTTTAGGTAGATTCAGTTTAGAAAATCAAAGATATATTAGAATTGTTAGATTTTGTTTAAAATTGTTAATACGCAATGAACAAAGACACTCGAATAGTATATAATATGTTAAAAGCTGATAATAATAATAATAATGATAATAATCTCTATATTTTCCGAAGGTAACTCATTAAGACAGCACATTGATACAAAGTCATGCAAACAGTTTAACAATGGCAGTCTTATTTTCAATGAGGCCTTCCAACAACTATGGTATGAATAATGCATATTTGAATTATCATGCGATATATATACATACACATACTTCTCACAATGGGTACAATAATAACTGAATTAACACAATAAATACATAAGTAAGACTTTGACGGAACATAAGAGTACTGTAACAGTGTAATAGAAGTGTCATAAAAAGCAAGTTTATTACATGACTTTTCTTATCTTATTAATTTCTCTTTCAAAATTGAAATGGTCTCAAGGAACAATTATTTATTTACAGAAATTATTTAAGCATATTAATTTCTTGTTGATTACATTTTCCCATATGCACACACTTGCACGCAGACACGCATACACACACACATACATACACATACATATACACACACATACAATTACCATATCTTAATTAAAACGACGAATGACAACAACAAGAAGTTAACAAGAACAGCCGATATCAGCTGATGCAGATATATACCCTGATAAAACATCTTGGGTTACATTAGTCCGAGACTTTCTGTCCTCAATGGGCTTCTACGAAGTATGGCTTGCCCAAGGAGTTGTTGATATTGATGTTTTTATGTATGTTTTTAAGCAACGTCTCATGATAGTTGCATCCAGTTATGGCACCATCGTCTGGATAACTCAACCCGAGCAACGTTTTTTTCGGGAGGTAGTCGACTTTGATTTTTAAACGTTTCTTAAGTGTATAAATGTTCAAAAGTTCAGGATTGCTTTCACTAGGTTAATTGTTTCTTCTCATAATCTTCAAGTTGAGTCTGGAAGGTGGCATGGACCAATAAGTATCCCATTAGTTGATACAAAATGTAAGTTTTATGATTAGCTTAAAGACGAGGTTCACTTTATTTTAGAATGTTCATTATATCATGATTTACGCAAACAATACATCAAAAAGTATTTTTGGTGTAGACCTAGTATGTTTTAATTAAAGCAGCTGTTTGAAAGCAAAAACGAAATTGTACTTCGGCGTCTAAGCATGTTTATATTTAAATGTTTCGAAATCAGAAAGCTGTAAATGATACATAATTTGTAAAAGACACCCAATGTCTCTTTTGATAGTGCAACGCACAATATTAGTATAATCATACGTTTATGCGTATTGAGCCTCTATGACAAGTTAGAAAAGCATTTTAATCATAATCATATGACTGTGTAGATTACATGTGTGTCTCTTTAATATGCCCTCTAGTCGTATTTCGAGAAACATTTTCATTGAGTTTTTTGTGTTATTTGTATATGACCGTTGTATATATTTTGTGTTGAAATAATTTAAACGAACAGAGATACAGAGACCACAAGACAAAAATATATATAATTATATACACCTTCTCCGCATATTTGCGTTTTTGTACGATAACCCCCATTAATAAGTTAGCACAACTCATTCCTATAAATTTATTGGTACTTGATTTATTTCAACAAAACTTTTCTATTTTCATTGTGTCACATGACTTGATATTACTGTTTATGTTCATATTTGTATGTTCACATGGGCCTATGGCCTACTGATTCTGAAATAAAATGTTCTTCTTCGTATGCCTAGTGGACTATCCCGTCCTTCTAAATTGGATCAATTTATTTCCAAAATAAGGGATGTCTGGTATATTTATTTCTATTTTTAGAATATTTCTCACACAAATTCCTTTTAGCAAACAGCGTAGACCCTGATGAGACGCCGCATCATGCGGCGTCCCATCTGGGTCTACGCTGTTTGCCAATGTCTTTTTTCTAGACGCTAGGCATAAATGGGTTAAATAAAATAATAACCATAGCCTTTCAAACAAAGTACTGTATCGTCTGTTTAATATGGTTATTTTTTATTCAGATATATGTATTAATCGTTTAATCCAAGTAGTTTTGAGACCATCCATAAAGCGTTGTACATTTTTATGTATATCAATCATGTTGAAACCGCCATTTTTAACTTAACAAAGAAATCTTTAATAGACGTTTTATCATAAAACTATTATTTTGGTAATCTCAGATAAGACTCTTTACTAAAAGAAGCAGTCAATTGTTGTTTTCTTAGCAGAGCTTTATACAGAGATGTCCCATTACTCGCGTTGATTAAATCAATCTTTTCTTTTAAACACAACTCTTTCCGTTTTCGCTTATCCATTTTGAATAACGATATGACATACATGTCGGTTTTTATATCGAACAAAACCGTCTTATTCATGTATTCTTACGGTTAAATTATTCGCCGTCTTTAATCTTTGAAGTGTGAACCAAACAATAACCAATATCAAAGATTCGATAATATAAGCTGATTATGAATCAAGAATCAAGGATTGGTACTGATTATCGAGAGCGTGTAATTGGGTAACGCGACCGTAATACACATGTCAAATTTTGTTGTTTTAGTCCAGTCAATCTACACTTTGACATCAAACTAATTGCAACAGAATTTCTGAGTGCGTAAATATGTTGATTAAAGCATTATATTAATCATATAAAAAGTCTAGAAAAATCAATGTGGGGGAAAGTTGTAAAATTTATGATTTTATTTTATTAATTTTAAAAGATATTTTGTGAACCGTCTCGACTACCGTAGATCTACACACAAATAGCATCGTCTGCAGTTGATCGATACACCGTGGGTTTCGATAATTTCTTAAAAGCCAGAACATTGAATATAATGGACTAATTCGAATGAGAAAGGTAAGTCAATCAATATATTTTATTACAGTTTATATTTTAGCGCATACAGGTTTTAACGGTGCAAAATGTCCGTAAATTAAAAATGTAATGTGTTTTCGAGTTTTCACATTGATGACAATAAAAAAATAATAATAAAAAGAAGTTATCGTTTCAAAAAAGAAGCTTCAATCATTCATTGTGTGTGCTGTGTCATATTTCTTCTTCACGTGTCATTATATTATGCTTTTGATTGATAAAGCTATGTTCCTCTATTGAAAAATCGATTTATAGCAGTGGCGAGAAATACAAAACACTACGGAAGCCTATTCAAGCCATACAAACTTTTGTTATTTAACTTTCGCTAGAAAAAAATTGACAAAACTGGCTCTTAATTATTATAATTAAAAGTTTGAGGGGTTTTGTATTATATGTATACACGTTTTTGTCTCATTTCAGAATGTCCATTAACAAGGAACTGTGCATAATTTGCAACGTCTGTATAGGCGATGCAAAAAAGCAGCAAAGCTTACAGAGAAATGGTGCAGTTCGATAAACGAAGCAGGACCAAAAACAAAGTAATACCATAATTGAAAGACCCGGTCAGTTCGTTCATGTGGAATGTAGAAAATAGTATTGTAATCAAAATATAATTTCCCATGATGAATAACAGAAGAACCAACAATCTGAATGTAGGTCATCAAGATCCAAACTTGATTCATTTATTTTTAAAAGAACACTGCTTGTTTTGTTTAGCCTGCAAAATGTATTAAGAAAAAAAGCGGCCATGCTGTATTGGCTGTTTGGACTCTAGACTTTCAGGGGACATTTCAAGACATATGTGAAACAAACAAAGATGATTGGGCTGCTGCCATGTGTTCACGTTTGGAAATTGTATCCGACTTGCCAGCAGCAGCTGCAGATGTCGTGTACCGTCAAATGTGCAATATCAATTTCAGAACCAATAAGGCAATTCCTGTCTACTTCCAACAAGAACACATGAAAAAAATGCAAGACATCCCCAGGAAGATCAAGAGACGCTGCAGACAAAATGTGCTTCTTTTTTCTTACTCAGAAGTTTGAAGCAAGTGCTGCAAATGCAAATAACACAGATATAAACAGTTTCCTAACGGACATGTTCATACAGTATGTAGCAGACAATGTATATCACAGTATTAGAACACTTGATGGTCATAATAACTTTCATGGTATGGGTCTGGTAGCATGCGTTACCCTGGGGAAACTTTGGTAATACACCTCAAACAGATTGCAGTCTCAGCTGAGGAACCTATTGCTGCCGGAAAATTGATGTTTATTTTTACAGACAGCCAAGAAGGTAAAAAAAACACCTGTAACATTTGGAGATTTGACAACATTAAAGGTGACTGACACTGGTTCTAACATTATGTTTCGTTCACAAATACCGGTACTTGGCCACTGTTAGTAGCAGGTTTAATGCAAATGGTGAGGAAGGGAGATTTTCCTGAAAAATCTTCTGGTGTATTTTTACCAATGATAGACATGAACCCAGGTGATATGTTATGTATTTACATTACGTTATCCTTTGTCAGCAATCATGCATGCGAGTATGAACAACCTGCTATCGTTACCTTTGATCAGCGATTGTATTGAAAAGCGGTCCAACTAATATCAGGGGTGTTATTGAGGAAAAGTCTGAGGGGAGGACAATGCTGTTGACTGATTTTGGACTACGAGATGTGCATAACCTGGTGACAAACCTTGTAAAACAGACATACAAATAAAGAACCTAGTTTAACTTTACAACAAGATTTATTTATAAAAACCTTTTCTACCCTGTGAACAATGCTAGCAAATTATGTGAGTTCGCAATTAACTACACATTACCAAGGGAACCTTATTTTTTTTTTCATATTGATGATGGAAGACACTACCGATTTCGGCTCACCCGTGTAGTTACCATAACCATTTGGAAACTAGTATTGCTTTTGTGATTTATATCAATGTTTTTTTTCTTTCCATTCTCATTTAAATTTGTTATTCACTGATTTGGAATCACCGAGATTCTGTGAGAGTCGTTCGTTCTTTCGATAGACTTCATTGTCTACAAAACGACACCATTTGCTGCAACCCAGTCAGCAAAGAAATAACAAACACATTTTCAATGACCGATTTGGATTGGAAGATTGAAAATGACAGCCGATGACATTGCTCATTACCTAAATTCTACTAGTGCTCTTAGAACAATATGCAGATAATACTGCAAGTGTTATACGGGGCGAGGTATAAAAATCAGATTTTTCTGGCTGCTTATGAGATATGCGGAATCGGTTATCCATCCTCACCCCCATTTTTTTTACAAATTTACACTAATCTCAGAAATTACCCTTGGGTCGATAAGATCCGCTGAAAAAATCACACCTCTGCATATACAAACGCTACAAGAGATCTATTGTACAATGAACATAGATGATAAATTGTTGAGTTAACTATATATCGAAAGCAAATGTCAAATACCTTTAAATAGCAATTTAGAAGCTATTTGATAATGCTATTATGCAACATTCCAATAGTTCGAATAGGTTGCCTATTTAAACAGCACAGTCTCTTTTCTTTTTCTTTAGATTTTTTTTTCACAGTAATGTTTTTTTGTTATTATAACAACAGCTATAGAATCAACCACTTATACCACTTAAAGTACCACCAGCACAATTGATACCTAACTACTACAACATGAATTATAGCTATCACTGACAGTGATTTATAGTTTTATACCCCATTTGACACTAATGCAATGGCCTGAACATCAGTGTTGTGTTTTGACTTTTCATGTTCAAGTATGACTTTCAAGGTAGCAATGTGGTTTGTGTGCAGATTAAATACCATATATTTTTGCCTAATATGTGTGCCATGTTATTTTGGAATCCATCAATGCCTTGTGGTTATAGAGCGGACAAGCTTTATTTTAACCAAACAACTGCTGTTGTTTGACCTTTGATCTGTTAGCATGAACTTGACCTTGAAGATAGCCATAGGTGTATTGTGCTCAACACACCGGCTCATAGAGGTATTCATTTGTGGCAAGTTACTAGTATTCTGATTGTCTTAAAAATTTTGAATTGTAGTTTGACGTTTAACCTTAAAGTTTAACCTTGATCTTGAAAATAGCTACATGGTTCTTGCAAATGACACACTGTCTCATATAGGTGAACATTAGTGCCATCTTATTTTTAAATCCTTAAATGCATTCACATAAGTTACAGTCCGGACAGATTTCAGAACAAAAAGACAAAAAAAAACTTATGGGACAAAGTGATTCTTATAAACCCCCCGAAAAACAACTTTCTCCAATTGGGCGTATTATGATTACTCTTGTAATGGTCAGTTCCCATTTAATAATCCAGTTCTTAATGAGGACAGTGCAAATATCAGTGCAAAACTTTTGTGAAATTAAATCAGGACTCAACCAAAGTACATCTTTGTTGGCAAGGACAGAGTGACCGACAAAGCTAATCTTTTGATTCAAATCAGACAATATCAATGACAAGGAATGCCGCTTTGTACTGTTTAGTTTCTCACGCAATGGTTATTGTGATGTTCTAACTTGATAGCAATTTACACCCATTCAGGGAAGTTATTTTAACTTCAATAATAATACAACCACAGGGAAGTATTTTTTCTTGATAATGATTTAGCAAACACCAAAACAGAAAGGTTTTGATGTGTGTATTGAAAAGCTTCACAGGATAGAGATCTGAACACGCAACATGAACACTTCAATCCAAACTAGCATACCACACGTAACAAAACCTCCCGATCACAGCACCAACATGACAGCTTTTGAACAATGTTATCTAAAGCATCAGGAAGTAACTATTATTTCCTTCAGACTGATATTTGTGTGACTTAATCGTTCACTAACTTACCTGAGAACCTTGGTATAATCAGAAAAACGCTTTAAAGTATTGCAATACTCGAGTCCTCAACCAGTGAAACCCTCATTTAAGCAAAGATTGTATTCTGTTAAGCCCTCTTAATCAGGTGCGAGGTAATGAGTAACAGAACTGTTCAAAACGGGGAAAAGGAGTCACAAAGAAATGTCATATTATAACTTTTCGCACAAAAACTTTTATAAGTTAAGGCATAAATTATAAACTTATCACTACCATTATTTTAATAGACTGATGCATGTATAATATCACACTAAGCTGATAAATTTGTTAAATGCTACAACTGTACAGTACACGATTAAATCAGACAAAAGCTAATACCAGCTAATGTTATTTGATATATATCACTGTCTGAACATAAATGGTACCTCATCAGGCATAAAATACACATTGCATTTTAAATTAATTTTTACACCACACTGACTAAACTTTAACAAGAGCACCGCCTATTTGTCAAAGTATGAATCAAATCTGATCATAAATAAAGAAGTTATGACAATTTTAGCAAAATTGTGGGGGTGTGGTCATTTATTACAATCATTAGCTTTCAAAAATGAAAAAAAAAATGGGTGGCGGGGGGATTCTTGGGTGGGATGGTTGGACAGTCTTTCAAAAATAAAATAATGAAATTAAATATTTGTGTTTTTTTTTTAACCATGTTTCAACGAAAAGAAATATGGGGGGTTGAGAGGGGGGTATAGTGTGGGGTGTGGTCATTTATTAGAAGACCTTTCGAAAATAAGAAGAAATAGGAAAAAAAAAATAATTGGGGAGGGGGATTCTGAGGTGGGGCGTGGGGGATGGTTTGGGTGGAGTCTATTGTTGTATGTCAGGTAGGTGTTGTTTTGTCAAAGTATGAATCAAATCTGTTCATAAATATTGTATGCAATGAAAACGACACAAGTCTCCTCAAAGGTATTCTCGTGTGATTTGGTGGTTTTTATTGTATTATGAATGGCCTTGGTTGTATCGGTCAGCTTATGTCAGGCTCAGATTGAAATTAGTTAATTTAGACAGTATACTGCTTGTAATGAATCAAGAGACGAACTTGTTGATTTGTACGAGAAGCTTGTTTCTGGTAAAATTGACTTTCATCCGTCTACAGCAATAGGTTTTTAGATGAAATGTACACATCCTTCCAAAAAGATAAACTATCAATTAAAAAAAATCCAACAGCTGCACTTTGGCTACAATATTTTGAAATGGTAAACCTTTTAAGAACAAACATTTAGCATAGCAGATGTAGGAGTGGATTCGTAAGGAATCAACACTTGACCCAGCATATTTGGTTTGGGCAAAAGTACAGGACAATCAACCTATAAAGAACGATATTTAGGTTGCTCCTTAAAACTTTTCAACATAACCAGGTGTGAATGTAAGCAGCATTGTGACTCGAAAAGGTGCACATGTATGAAAACTGGACTCGAATAAAAAAATAACAGACCATTCACAATCATTAACTATGTGATTGAGTATATATATGTTTTAATTTTCTCCCGAACAGACACTAATAACAACTGATTTTTTTTTTGTTTTCCCCTTATTAGATTCTTCTAGACTTTTGATATGTTTAAGAGTGAGGGTTGAAGTATCAAAATCAGTCATCATACTTTCTGTTGCAATTTGTTTGAGGTTTAGCCTATTTTTGGGCTAGATATACTGGACTATTTGGACAAAGAAGACTAGCCGCTGGCTGCATACGAGAGAAGGACTTTTAAAGAGCAGAAATGAACGGGCAAACCTTAACTGGCCATATACGTCAGGTAGGCCGCTTAGCTCATGTGGCCGCGCTCTCAGGTTCGACTGTATATCAATCATGTTGAAACCGCTATTTTACATTATTGTATAATTTGATCCAGTTTAATCATGTCGGATTTGTCATTCCATTAAAATGTGAACATAGTTGTTTTTAAAGTTTTCCTTTTACTTTCATCTGGTCTTTCTAAAACTGTAAACAGGAATATTACTTTTGGCACTGCAAATATTTGATAACTGTTATTTTTCATATAAGTGAAAGATTTCATTTTCTTTGAATTTCCCAACGGTGATAATAAAATATTTAAATGACTTTTGACTGCCGTCAAGAAGAAAACATGCATCATCTGCAAATAACGTTTGTTTGAGTTCAAGATTGCCGCTGTGAAATACTTTTATAGGTGTATCATTCTTATATTATTAGCTTGTTATTCAATTCATATGATAAACAACCCTGCCGTACTCCTTTTTTTTGATGTCGAAGAATTCAGAGAAATACCCATTGTTAATTAAACAACATTTGCCATTACTTTAAAAACAGTTTCACCAACTTAATTATATATTTGCTGAACCCCATAATATCTTAACAATTGTGCATACAATTATGGTCTAAGCTATCAAAAGCGTTAAGAAAATCAGAGAAAAAGATCAATCCTGTTTCATTGCAATCGTTTAATTTATCCATAACTTCATTCAAAATTGTTACGTTCTTTCCAATATATTCCCCTTTTATGAATCCCGTTTGATCCGTGTTTATACGTTTTTGAAGAAAAGGTTTTATTTTATTAGCTACATATTTACCTGAAATTGAATAGTCAACATTTAACAAAGAAACCAGTCGCAAATTATTAATTTAAAGGATATATTTATCTGTTTTGGCAAACGTGAAATAAGACCTTGTCACGTTCCAAAGGAATAATTTGTCGAATATTTGGATATTTGTCTCTATCTTCGTTTTATAACCATGAGATCTTGAAGGAATATGTCGCTGTTTTCTTGGTCCAAAATAACGTAAATGTTTTAGAATGCAGTACAATATTGTTTTAACGTGTTCCTTAAGTTTTGAATCATGTTCTGTTTCATCATTAATTTTAAGCTGTTTAAGTGCCTTTTTTCAGTTCTTTTTGATAATAAATTAATATTTGGTATTTTTCTTGGCTTTCTAAATCCACTCTTCTTTTGCCCGTGTTCAAATGTCTTCGATGTTCTCCTCATTTATAACATTAAAATGATCCTTTTATGTTTGATAAGTTTTAAGAAATATTGCGTCAATAGGGTTATTTTTATATTTTTCTTCAATATTATGTTATTAATATAATTCTACTTCTGTTTCTCTTTTAAGTATTTGTTTCGTTTGGCATATTGAGTATTTTATCATTTTATCACTGATTCTACCCTATATTAATTCCAAAAAAAACATTAGGTGTTGTTTCTTTGTTATAATCAACTACCCTTTTATTACATTTTTAATTACAGTTGTATAATCTTGCTCAAATAGAACTGAACTATTTATTTAAAAATAACATGGGCCCTTTGTTAAAGTATCAAACATAATTCCGAGTAAGTGGAGTGATCCAATTTTAAGCTGGGATCCATAGTACAGTTGTTTTGCATCGCTAACTAGTGAATCTGCCGAGAGATAAACATTCGAGTCTGCACAATATGGGCGTGTATGAATTGGGTATGAATTTAATGACATGTATATTCCTTTGCATTTTGGTTTATATTTATGTAAAATATACACTCAATCGTGTAATTCTATGATATCATTAATTTTACCACAACACTTTTTTAGTATTATTTCTAAAATTCAAAACGCCGTTTATCAAATTTTGAACGGCATTGAAGTCACCACAAACAATCGGCGAAAAGACATCTAGGTTAGCAGTAGTATTTTCAAGTGTTTTAAACAAGTGCTTATTATCGGCATTATTTGGTGCATACATGTTTATAATCGCTATTGTGTTATTGTGGACTTATCATTTTTAAACCTGAGGTCGTCCACCTATAATTTCATTTTGTTCGATAATATGTATTTCATGTTTCTGTTAATCAAAATTCCTACTCCTAAACTGTTGGTACTTTGGTCACTTAAAAACGTATCCCCTGCCTAATCTTTAGCCCACGCCGAATAGTCTTGTTTGTCATCATAACTAATTTCTAGAAGCAATGCTATATCAACCGATTTCGATTTTATATAAGTTCTAATTTGTTCACGTTTATTTTTTCAATTAAGACCTTTTACATTAAAGTTTAAAATATTTAGACTTCTTTTCCAGTGAAATAAGTGGGCTCTGTTTTCATCGTAAGAGCGATACTTTATCCCAATTTTGAGTTTTAAATATGAACAATATGTAGGCCTTACTGTATTTTTGAAATAAATAAATAATAAAGTGTTGCATTATGTATGTAAAAAAATGGAGTGTCAATGTCTTTTAGATGTAATCACACACGCGCTTAATCGTAAAAAAGATCATATAAGCCATATTATTTACTAAGTGTTTAACACAAATGCATTTATTTACAAAAGTTAAAATTAAAGAAAAAAATACATTAAAACCATGTTTAGAAAGCTTAATTACAAAGCTCTCCAACAACAAAATGATCATCACTGTACATATTTTCTTGTATGATGTTTCTGACACGCAGGACGCAGGAAATGTATTTAATATGTGTAAATAGTTGAGTTATTTTGCATTTCAGTAACAATAAAAAATATATAAATGTATAAACAATTATATACAAATATAAACAAAGACATGAACAGTAATTGCCAGAAATATATTGTGAAATAAACATCACAAAATAGTTTATTTTTATTTTCAAACATAGCCCCGTTAATATTAACGTTGTTGCATGTATTATATCGATAATATCCCTTAACCCTACTACTATAATCTTATATAAGTATAACAAATCAATCAAGTCTGTTATTTCTGTTTTTAAATTTCAGTAATGAAAAGCAATATTTAATATAACGAAATTATACGACATAATGTCAGACATTAATTCTAAATAATGTATTACAATTTATGTAACAAATCTTTGGAAAATGTTAGTTTTGCCAATCAGTGATCATGTCACTTTAAGGACAAAAGTAAGCTTTTTTTGAAAAGATGTCAAAAGTGAAAAAGCAGTGGGAGCAGTGGTCTAATGGTAGGACGCTGGCTTAGGGATCGAGAGGTCCCGGGTTCGAATCCCGCCCAGACCACTGGAATTTCCTTGAGCAAGAAATTTATCCCACATCTGCTCCTCTCCACCCAGGTGTATAAATGGGTACCTGTGAGGGAAATAAGCCAATGTGCCGTGGCTGCATACTGCGCCAAGATGTTAACGGACGACTTATGACCCAATGATCAGGGACAAAATGTAAAGCGCCTTTGAACGCACATCTCGAGTATGAAAAGGGCGCTATATAAATGTGGTATAAAAAAAAAGTACAAGACATAGTGTGCTGTTCTTTAAGTTTTGAAGCGCATTTCAAATTTTAAGTAATATTGGACTTCTAAAGTGATTTGCATTCGAACCCCTTCTTCAAATATCCTTTTGTTTATCTGTTTTCAGATTTGATTGTTAACCAGACTCTTGCAACTTGTCCCTACCACAATTGTGTCTTCACCACCAACAAGACATTGTTTAACCAATCAGCAGGCGTCATCTACCTCATAAGCTACGAGGGCATGCCCAGAGTTCCACCAGTTTCCACTGAGCACCGGAACAAAGATCAAGCATGGGTATGTTAAAATGTAACTTAACGATAGAAATTATCGTTTCTATACGATAAAAACACAAACTTATTCTGAAAAAATAGCGTATCTTCTAAGCGACCATGAATTACTTTTATCTTAATAATTGTAACCGAACTGTTATTGTGTAACTCAAAGGGACTTGTTAACAGTTTATCAAAATGAGAATTTTTCAACTTTTTTTTCACAGATTCAAAAAAATGAATGAACAATGTACATCAGTGTGCGAAATAATACTTATGACGCAGACTTATACTGAAATTACACCTTCGTTTACGAAATAACATTGTTAGAAATTGATACAATTATAAAGTGTCTCAGACGCGAAAAGATTACTTTTTTTGTTATCGTTATATTTTTTTACAACACGTGGATGGTTATACAAAGTATAAAATAAATGGCAACCCATGTGAAGACGGTTGTTCAGGTCCGCACATAATGTAGTCGTAATGGCTCAACGACGACCCTGAATTACACACACACACACACACACACACACACGCACGCACGCACGCACGCACGCACGCACGCACGAACACACACACACGTGAAGACGGACGGCTGAGTGGTTTCGGCGCTTGGCTTTTACTCTATGGGTCAGTGGTTCGAGCCCTGGTGTGGTTAACTTTTTTGTCCTCTTTTTTGTTTGGTTTTTTACCTTAATTCTTGTTTTTTTTTTAAGTGAGCTCTTTAATTGTGATATTAATATTTATCAATTTAAAGCATTTAGTGACAAACTTCAAAACATGCCAAAATCTTTGAACAAGTCCCTTTAAAGCGTAGCATACAATAAATTTGTTAAGTGATACAAGCTATGGAGAACACATCCTGCCAAAATGCATATGCGTCACTAAATCCCAACTTTCAAATTGAACATTGCAAATGTCTGTGCAGCATCTTCCAAGTCTCCATATTGTTAAAAAGTTAAAAACAACTTTGTTTCGTGTCGTAGTTTCTGAATTTCGTGTGAATTTGTCTTTCGGTAAGGTATCATTCGTACATTTGATCTTCTAATCTTTCAGTATCGATGCGTTATCGAATATTTCATTTTATTGTCTGATACCATATAAACTATTTATCATTTCTACACTACTTTACAACACATAAGGGACAGTTTAGAACCTATTATTCACAGGTGTGAGAAAACTATTAGTTTTGAAAAATATTATCCAACAACACCATATACGGCTTAAAGATAAAAAAACTACCTCTCAAAAATATTATCGAATTTTACGCAAATTAAGATGATGTGACAGTTCTGAGACGTGGATTAAAACAATCACAGTACATATCGACGCTTTAAATTACGTTATTTCAACCAAAAGATACTTCCCTAAAAGTATTGCAATGGCTCAGATACCTCCATCTAGCGTGCCTTGGAGCACAGTCTTGCACACAGAGACACGCCTGGTGACGTTTCCAAACCAAGCAATCTGTCATCATTTTACGGTCGCTAGGAGGAGTTGTTTCGGGCCAACAAATGTGGCTGTCATGTTCCGGACGCAATTGTTTTTCTTGTGCTTTATGTAGGAGATGCGGAGCAGTCTTCGGATATAATTGTTTTCAAAGGCCTGCATCCTGCGTTCTGTGTCAGCATGAAACGTTCATGTCTCGCAGCCACACAGTAGGATGGAATTTACGAGGGACTTGCAGAGCCTGTACCTGGCGAAGAAGCGAATGGAGCTGCTTGTCCACAAACTTCTCAGTCTGGCCATCTTTTCGGTAATCATGCCAATTTTTATTCAGACCTAAGCAGTTTTAATACCATCCTTGAACAGGCATGCTCCCAAGCACTTGAAGCTGGTCACTTCCTCCAGCTTCTCACCGTTCATGGATGTGTTCTCATTCTCCAGCTTCTCACCGTTCATGGATGTGTTGTTAGTGATACTCAGCATGATCTTCTTATTCTCCTCGCTGACCTCCATCCCGTATGCTAACTGCGTCTTCATAAAGTATGAGTTGGTGAGGAGTTAGATTTCACTGCTGGTACCACCCATGAGGTCAATTACCTAAGCGAATCTTAAGTTAGAGATTGGTCTGCCACGGATTGAGACAGAGGTTTGGTGGTCTTGAAGGTTCCCCGGTATTGTCTTCTCAAGTTAAAAGTTAAAAAAAAGACGGGGAGAGCAAACATTTCTGACGGAAGCCCAGAAATGTCCTGAAGAAGTCACTCTTCTGTCCATTGAGAAGTTATGCGCAGCTGTCGTTTCCTCAGAGTTCTTACATGACTTGCACCAGCTCTTCGTCAATATTGAATACTCGCAGAACCTGCCATAGGCTACCATACCACACACGGTCAAAAGCTTTCTTAAAGTCGATGAAGTTGTGGAATAGACACGTTGGTTTTGCAGGTGTTTCTACATGATGACTATGCAGTTCAAGATTTATTCTACTGTGCTCGACCCAGCTCTAAATCCAGCCTGCTCTTCCGCCTGCAATTCCTCGTCCTTACTTTGCAATCGGTTGAATATGATGTGTAACATGACTTTGCGTGGATGACTGATGAGGATGAGGTGTGGAAATTCCCACACATGTAGAGGTTGAAATTGTTGGGTAGGGGAAAGACCAGAGACTGCGTCCACTCCTTGGGCCACTTCTTCTCGTCCTAGATCTTCGGGCATTGTTCCTCCATTGCTGCATACTTTGTCTTTTCTCCGTGCTTAATCAGCTCGGAATGGGCGTTTTCCATCCAGATGATTTCAATGTCTTCAGACTGCGCTCTGCCTCCTCTACCACTGCCTTAAGTACGGCTAGACTTCCGTCGTCCGCTTCTGGTCTGGGGTCGTTCTGAAGAAAAAGTTCTGGTCAAGGCGGATAGAGGTCGCCGCAGTATTC
Organism: Dreissena rostriformis; assembly: GCA_007657795.1. Lineage (NCBI taxonomy): Eukaryota > Metazoa > Mollusca > Bivalvia > Myida > Dreissenidae > Dreissena > Dreissena rostriformis. The sequence continues at coordinate 36,095 of VMBQ01005793.1, forward strand.
AGTCCACCTGTTCATGACTTCGCAACTCGCGGTCAAGAGAATGTTGAGGGTCTTGAGTGGGCTGTAGGCCTTCTTACTGATGCATGTGGTCATCTCTTGGTCTATGTTGATACATTGCTGCTCAATCCACTCCTCCTTGTATGCTTTCATCTTCTTCGTCACCTTCCTGTTCGCTTTTAGGTATTGGATTCTAGAGACATGGCTGTACTTCTCATGCCTCAGCTCTCTTCTGTTTTTACAGAGGTCCGTGATCTCGCTCTTCACCCATGGCTTGTTCTTCCTTCTCTCTATCCGAAGAATATCAACGGCCGATGACAACTGGACCTCCTTGATGTTGATGGAGATTGTTTTGATGGCATTGTCTATGATGTTAAGGGCTGCACACTCACATTTTTTTTTTACATTTCAACATATATCTCGCTTCCCATTCTTGTCGTTGATTTTAATCTATATTAACTATACAATGTTGTGTATTTATAATATAAAATCGTAATGTTGTATCAATGCGTATTCAACATTTAATAGCTAACAGGACGTTGAAAAACTAGAACTTGCAAATTGAAAGATACAGCACTTGACATTGCGGCTAAAAAAATCAGCGATATAAAAGACGACAGTTTGTACTAATAATTAAGGAAATTTTAACGTACTAAAAGGCAGTTCGTAAATCACCCGTGCAGTTACATTTCAATCGGAAGTACTTATAACAAAGAATACAATATATTTTAAAATTGTATTGGGGAAGAATAATAACATGAGCGAAGATGCAATATGCAATCTAAACTTTGAATTAAATATAACGATGCTTTTTGGCGAGGTGTGTCATAGATGATATATGTATTTCATAGATCAATTTCAGACGCTTTCATTTTCTCGTATGTATAAGCGGCTAAATAAACACAACATAAATTGTTATTACAGTACGGGGTTTTCCATAGTTTTGTATATTTGTAAAATTATAAAATGTAACAAATAAGCGAAGACGTCACTTCACATTTGATTTGTTTCAATGATAGATCTTCTTCAACCTGGAGCCTCAGACACTTTACGGAATCAACTTTGAACCAGAGTGGACCTCTGTTATGAACTGGTCCATGATGTATCACAGAGACGCCGATATTTACTACCCTTATGGGACATTAGAGCCTCGGAATAATAGCCAGTCTGTACAGGGCCAGAAGAACTACAGTGCGATCTTTGACAGAAAAACGGTATTTGCCTCGTGGTTTGTAAGCAACTGTAATGTCCAATCACGGCGCGACGTGTATGTTGAACAGATGCAGAAGTACGGCGTTCAAGTTGACATCTTTGGAAGATGCATTAAAAACCATCGTTCACTTCCAAAAAACGACCATCAAAAGATCGATGAAGTACTTTATCTGTCCAAGTTTTATTTGGGTTTTGAAAACTCTTTCTGCGTGGATTATGTTACCGAAAAGTTTTTCGAACGATTTAATTCGGACACAATTGTGGTTGTGCGTGGAGGATTTAACTACACAAAGTATTTCCCACCAGGCACATTTGTTAATGCTGCTGACTTTGGGAACGCTAAGAAGTTAGCGGAGTATCTAATAAGATTGGGGAACAATAAAGATGAATATATCGCCATGCTTCGCAGAAAAGACATGTACGTGTCCACTCAACCACTACTTGAAAACTGCAAGTGTTATTGCAAGCTGTGTGAAATGTTGAACAATGTTGACAAATACCGTAAATCTTACAAGACTATCGCGGAATACGTTAACTCAAAACCTTGCACTGCACCAACGGATATAGAATAATGTTAATGTGAATAGAACATGTGACCTATATATATATAGGNAGACAGACAGGCAGGCAGACAGGTAGACAGACAGACAGACAGACAGTCAGGCAGACAGGCAGACAGACAGGCAGACAGACAGGCAGACAGGCAGACAGACAGACAGGCAGACAGGCAGGCAGACAGAGGGACACAGAGGGACACAGAGACAAAGATAAAATATGTAACCTATAAAATTGCCAGTGTCAGCCCGCCGTTTGAAAGATTACGTGCTGCTAACGACGCTGATTATGATGCTGATTATCAAAAGTAATGATTTAACACATGATTATATAGTCAATTTGTAATTTGCCTTTAATATAAGATTCGCGGTATTAAAAAAAGAATTGCTCTTCTGAAAATGTTTTTGTAACTAACTACGTGGGTACAAATAAACGGAACGGATGTGTGTTGCAAATCTGGTTTCGTTTACGTTTTAGCATATATCATAACATAACATGGTAAACAAATACATTTTAAAGGACCAAAAATAAATAAATAACATGTTCTGCTGATGATACTGCGACTGATACTGCAAATGCTTATGTTATTATTTTTGAAAACAAGTGTGTGTAATTGATTCGAATGAAATGAATATGTTGCAGCATAGTCGTGTCTTGTGAAAGAGTTTCTCAGGTATGAAATAGCGTATTTAATTATTGTTTTAGTAAAACCCAAAATGTCCGCGCATTTGATAACCCGACCTTTCTAAAGTGTCTCTTACACAGTAGGAATACGTGTAAATCCCCAGCCGCAAAGAGGTTTGGGAATTACATGAATGATCTTCGTCCTTTGATCCGTCCGTCCGTCAGTATATCAGATCGTCAGTCTGTCAAGTCCGTTCCATAGTTTCTTAACTATGTGACAGATTTGTTCAGTAGCAATTACTATTGTTATCATGTATAAATCTTGTCAAAATACTCAAGTCATTAACAATGTTGCCAGATTCCTTACTGATGCCATGAAACTCCATGAGGAAAAAGTACAAGCATTTGCCGCTTCTTAAATAAATATTGTATTAACCAAATATATATTGTCTATACATGTAGATTACTTGTTTGCTCTTTTCTTTTTTGTTGTTAATACTAATACGTTTGTACATAATGTTTGAACACTTTCATCGTAGTTTGTGTTTATTTGCATGACTGTATTTGTTTAATACTGTTGCACTTTGACTAAACTTTGTTTACTTGTATGTAAATGGTAAAAGGCGTTTTGCCGATATTCAAATAAAACAATGCATGAATAAATCCGTTAAACAGGCCCACAGAAAAATAAAATATTTGAAATAGATAAAATGCATCATTAATTCCATAAAGCAGGTCAACAGTAATATGAAATATTTGATATAGAATAAATGCATTATTAATTCTATTTAACAGGTCCACAGACAAATAAACATGAAAAATGGTTATTTTCAACAACAGTCAACATACTGGTCTCTGGCTTGTGAGGCCATGTCACAACAAAGCTTCTCTTCATCATGGTCCACCAAATTGACAATACTTGCAAACACACCATCATGGTAAGCTTGGGGATGGTCAAAGCTGGTACGGGACAGGCTGTCAGGGATAACTGCTGGCTGTCTGGTAGCAATTTCCTTCAACAACTCCTATGCTTCCTTATAAGTAATGTGGTCTTTGATATCCTAGATAAGACATTTCTGCATTTAAACAAAAATACAACGAATGTTTTGAACATAAAGCTAAGAATTTTCACATAAGTTGTAACGACCTGTATATATATTTTTTTTTATTTTTCATGACACCATTTTTAAACATTCATGGCAGTTGTTTTGTAAAATTTCAATATACATCTAGTTAAGTGTAGAAGCATTATTTAAAATGCTTTGCTCAGGTAGCAACACAACACTCTCTTTGCCAGGTTCTCGCTTCAATTTTTCTTTGTTAATATGGCTGGCTTATCAGATCTATCTCTGGAAGTAGGTGTTTAAGTTGATAAATCATGTTTTACATACAAAGCTTGTTTTATGGCAACAATTACTGCGTTAAAATCTGGTCCTGTTTGTTTCCATTCAAGATTTATTTCACAATGAAATTTGTTTTCTCCATGAAACCACAACAAGTCTGAATATCTAAACATTATCTACAAATAATTCCAATATTCTTAAATAAAAATCAACAGACAAAAAATGCAGCCATACATGTATAAGCATACCTTTTCTGTGTGTTGCACCAAAGTGACACAATCCAGTGAACCCTTCTTCATGAACTTCTTTGTTTAATTATGGATGCATCCCATTAAAGAAGTAAATGCACACTTTTTGTAACTATTTATGGTCTCTATTAAATAAGTGAATTAAGTAAATGTCTGGTATTATTATCTAATAAGTTTGCTTCAACGTTTAGGAAATCGAATCCTGAGGATATTCAAAACAATTGAAAAAAGACGAATATCCAGCATGTTCTTGTCTTTTACAAATATAATGCTACATGCATTTCAGGCGACCTGTATTTGATTTATTGAAAACACAGATGAAATACACGTTTATTAAAAAAACATACGTGCCTCGCTAACTTAACGAAGAATATGAAGATAAAATACTTTAGATCAAGAAACAATAATATGCACGAAAACAAATTGGGGCGAGTTGTCTTTCGGTTTGGGCTTCTTTATATTGGGCGAGTTACCGTATTTGTTGTGCGATTATGTTGTGGTGCAATTTGTTTAGCGCCCGCTTAATGCATTTGATGCCATGATTAACAAAATTGTATTACTATTTTCAAAAAAATATTTTGGTTATTCAGTTTATTTGTAAAATTGCTGTGCAGAAAAAAACTGATATAAATACATAAATTATGAGTTTTGGGTTTAAACTAATAAACTACAAGTACCATTCAAATGCATTTTAGTGATAAATAAATTTCATTGTCATATAACACACAATAATGAATATGTCAATAAATGCAAAGCATCGTGATTTGCCTGCAAACTTATTAAGTTGGCAATAACGAGGAAAGTAAAAAGATACTGTAATGTGTTTTGTTTAAATGATCTCAGTACTCTAAGGCTAACTAGAGCTTTGTAACAGACGTGACGAATTCCCCAAACATGCCGCATTGACACAGAATTTTTTGCATGTTGTCTTCACAAAAAACAGCGGACACCATGCTCAATGTTTAAAACGAACTAAGTGATCCCGTGACCTAGTTTTTGACCCGGCATGGTCCATGTTCGAACTTGACCTTAAGATCATCTAGATAAAACTTCTGACCTAATTTGGTGAAGATCGGTGAAAACTACTTCAATTAGAGAGCGGACACCCTGCTAATTGCTTGAAATGCACTAAGTGACCTCGTGACCTTGTGTTTGATCCGGCATGACCCATATTTAAACTTGACCTAGATATCATCTAGACACAACTTCTGACCAAATTTGGTGAAGATCGGATGAAAACTTCTTTAATTAGAGAGCGGACACCATGCTAAATGCTTGAAATGCACTAAGTGACGTCGTGACCTAGTTTTTGACCCGGAATGACCCATATTTGAACTTGACCTATATATCATTTAGACACAACTTCTGACCAAATTTGGTGAAGATCGAATGAAAACTACTTGAAATAGAGAGCCGACACCATGCTGAATGTGTAAAACATATTACCGTTAAGTTACCCCGTGACCTAGTTGTTGATCTGGCATGGCCCATGTTCGAACTTGGCCTAAAGATCATCTAGATAAAACTTCTGACCTAATTTGGAAAAGATCGGTGAAAACTACTTCAATTAGAGAGCGGACACCCTGCTAAATGCTTGAAATGCACTAAGTGACCTCGTGACCTAGTGTTTGATCCGGCATGACCCATATTTGAACTTGACCTAGATATCATCTAGACACAACTTCTTACCAAGTGTGGTGAAGATCGGATGAAAACTACTTTAATTAGAGAGCGGACACCATGCTAAATGCTTGAAATGCACTCAGTGACCTCGTGACCTAGTTTTAAAACCCGGAATGACCCATATTTGAACTTGACCTAGATATCATTTAGACACAACTTCTGACCAAATTTGGTGAAGATCGGATGAAAACTACTTCAAGAGAGCGGACACCATGCTAAATCCTTGAAATGCACTTAGTGACCTCGTGACTTAGTTTTTGACCCGGAATGACCAATATTTGAACTTGACCTAGATATCAAATGGGTCGTGTGCGGGGGTATAATGATAAATCAAATTTATTTGCGCGAATACTAACGTTTATTCTTTATTCAACTTGGCTTTTAATGTTGGTCTCTGTCTGTAAACGAGAGAATGAGTATTTACGCGTTCTGTGCTGTATATGTTACGAAAACGAATCATTTGATCAGTTATACTATATTATAACCTTCTTTTACAAAAATCGTACGCACTACTGACATTAACAATTAAAAAACATATTTTACCTTCTTGTTCCCTGTCTGACGATACAGGTTCCGCCATATTCTGTATTCTGTTTTATGTATTCCTCGTCTTAACAGCCCTTATGGGCCAACCGTGACAAGCACGTCAGAGTGTTTATGTTTTGTTCGCGACTCACTTTTCTTCTTAACCTTTTTAATTGTATCAAACTACTAGAAGCGCACCGCGGATGTAGCCTTGTTGTTAACGACGTTTAATATTTGTAAGTGTCTATATCTTTCAGTATGTAAGGTAAATAGAAGTCTTCTACTGTGAAACTCAACACTCTGAAGCCTCAGTGTCTCTGTTTTTGTTAATTTACCCCTGTGCCTGAAACCCGAACAGTCTATGATTGTGTGTACTTTCTCGTCGGTGGTGAGTGAGTCCCATGTATTTGGCATCAGTCTCTTGACCTCGTAACGAATGTCGACTGTAATAGGTTTACGTATTTCTGACGTCAATGAACAGTTCAAAACAAAATGACTCAATGTTTCTGGAGCTTCGTTACACAGAAGACAAGTGGGATCGACGCTATTTTGGTTGAACGACGCCCGATAATTTTGGAGTACGTAGGTGCCACTCATGAATTTCAGTTTCACTAATAGTCTGTTTGCATCATAAGCTTGAAGGTAGTTGAAGTAGTGGGTGTGGTTTTCCTGGAGTAACTGCTTTCAGGTTTAGGTTTTTAAGACTTTTCATATGTTGTGCTTGGTCTTATAAGTTGTACCACCATAAGCTGACCGATTTACTTACTGTTCTTTTTCCACTGTTCTTTCTTTACAGGTGTATTCAGTAGATCTTCTGCTTCACCAAGTTCGTACCACCAAAATAGACGATTCACTTCAATTAAATAGCTATTACTTATTTAAGTCTTTACTGTCAATTGTCTCACTGCAAATCTTCGCTCTACTGCGTTTTCATTTTGATGACACACATTATTAAAGAGTACTAGTGCTTTTATGGATTTACGCCTCTACTGGTAATATTCCGCTTAACACATATATGGCGATATCAGACGTGTTTGTAGGTAACATAAATAGTTGTTTTAATAGTCTCTTTTGAAAAAGTTCAAGTCTGTCCATAAGAGTTTCACGTGGCAGAATAATTTCTAGACCAAAGTCTAACACTGGTGATACAAAGGTTTAAAAACCTGCACCGTGCAGTCCGGCCGACGTAAAGCTATAAGCTATGCGCCTCGCTTTCTGAATGTTGTGAGCCACATTGGTTTCCGCTGTATGTTCTTGATTTACAGTTATTTGTATATACTTTTAAAGCTTCTGCTTCTTTGGTTGGAGTAGGTATCTCTTACAATTGGCGAAATCTTCTGCCATACTAATCAGAGTTGCTGTTTCGTTACTTTTGTTAGAGTTTATAGTTACATCGTTTGCACAAGCACTTGCGTAACAACGTATTTCACCAATACAACAACCACTATCTGTAAGTTCCATGCGTTTCAGCAACGGATTGACATACACTTTGTACATATCTGTGCTGAGAATACCTCATTGTCGCACTCCTTGTAGTACGCTTAATCAGAATCAGATCAGAACGTTACCCTGCAGACTTCACAACAATAGTCGCTTCAGAATTAATACTGTCTATAATTGACCAGATTTCATCATTTACTCCTGAGTGGTATATTCGACGAAATAGGTGGTGGTTATCGACTTCGTCGATAGCAGCCTTTGCATCTAAAAATATAGGATCTACTGATTCTCCACTATCTTTAAAGTTTCTCGTTATTTCTTCCACGATAAGTGCTGCATGAAGTGGGGAAGTGTGGGATACCAAAGGGGTCGAAACTTTAACTTCTGCTGCAGCAGATAAAAATGCTGCTTGAGCAGCATTTTTTTCTGCTGCAGCCGAAAAACCTGCTCCAGCCGAATTTACATGCTATATATATATATCTTGACGCCAGGTCACATATTGGTCCACAACATTTCCGCTCTGTGTCGATCAGATTATCCTTTGTCATGTTTTCAAGGTCAAAAATGGTCTAGCTCCTAATTATATGGAAGAGTCGTTTATCTCCCAGGATTCTGTACATTCATATAACACAATATGAAGAAGTGAAACTCCAGAAGTTGCAGCAGTATTGCAGTTTTATCATACACACCTCTGTGGTCCTTTATTTATGGCAAGGAACCAATTGCCAAAACGGTACAGTACGGCACAAAACGAAACAACATATACACATAGCAGAATAAAGCTGGGGTCACCGCCTTGGAACGGTCAATGCTAAGCATTGGGGGTTTAAACCAGTTAATGAGCGCTCAACCTCACACTTGGCCCAGCAATATTCATGATACATATAAGTGTAAATAAAGTTTAACCTCATAGCATTGCAACTCAAATTAAACAGTAATAAAAGGGAATTAAAACGCATTCAATTTAATTACTATTTTATTACTCAATGGTTAAAAGGAGACCAGAGCAACAGAGTTACAACTTTTTGAGGCACGATGAAATGAAATTACTAACACGCATCAACTACATCCCTTCTTTATACAAAAAAGATTTCAGAATATAGCATCATATAGTTAATATTTCAGATCATCATCGCGCACCTACAGGAAGAAGCAGCAATATTGGGTGTAAAAGATCCAAATTACCTACTTGATTGTTTATGTGACTAATTCAAAATAAATAAAACGAAGCTTACAAATAAATTGATCAAGAAACAAGGTCATGTAGTAGGGGTGCTTTTGCAATTCCTAAGGTCAAAGGTTTTGGTTCCAAGTCCTTCTGCTCTCTTGGTTGTTCTTTGTGGAACAGCTAACCAGCTGACATATCCAGTATTGAAAGGTTACCTTTCTTCAAAATAGCAGTTAAGAAGTACCTGATGGGCAGTTTATAACATTCTCATTTTTATATCATTATTATCTTATATCATTATTGTTTCGGTATAGGAATATTTTAATCAGTTCATCTAGATCTAGTCATTTGATGATTTTTTTTATCATTGATGAAGTTGTGATATTGTTCTATCAGCATTCCTTTAGTTGACATTAAAATATTTTTTGTTTAGGTTTTAAGGACATTGCGAAATGTGTAAGTTTGTGTCTTAATTTCATTTATTGTTTAGTTTTTTGATATCCATAACTATAATTCTTTATATTCCTTTATAGTCCATTCCCTTCTGTGAATACTTAATGCCAAATATTGATTTGTACTGTGATAATAAAGTTGGGTCATGTATCTGTGATATCATTCCATTTAACATGTTGTACTAGTATGAACTTTATTATGAGGTTAATGTTTATAAGCTACTTGTTGTTAGTTTAAAAGCTCTCTATGTCATGCCACCAGCACAAAGGACCACAATGGAAATAAGAGTCGCTCTTTTTTGTGTTATCCTTGGTGTTGGTGTGCATGTCTTGGTTTATTTATTCTCATGTGTTCTACGTTTCTGTATTAATCATGTTGTTTAATATATCCATGTATATATGTTCAATGCCGAAATAAATCTATCTATCTAAAAGATGGCATTTCCAGTTTTACCATAAATATAATATTCATAACCCATTATATTCCTGTTATCAGTGACACGTAGCTTTAAGTGGCATACAATGCTAATGTGTGCACGTTATCTTATCCGTTGTTACTTGGTAAGTTGCAATTCAGTTGCGCAGCATGATTGTTATTCCCACACTTTTTGAAAAAAAGGTGGGGATATTGTGGTTATCTCCGCCGTCCGTCCGTCCGTCCGTCCGTCCGTCTGTCTGTCTGTCTGTCTGTCTGTCTGTCTGTCTGTCCGTCCGTCTGTCCGTCCGGGCCAATATCTCCTCCTACACTATTAGCACTAGAACCTTGAAACTTACACACATGGTAGCTATGAGCATATGTGCGACCCTGCACTATTTGGAATTTTGATCTGACCCCTGGGTCAAAAGTTATGGGGGTTGGGGTGGGGCCGGGTCAGAAATTATCACTCATTTGTTTAGGTTATTTTACATTTACTTCTTTATTTCTACACCGATTCACTTCAAATTGATACTGGACCTCTCTTATGACAATACGGTCAATCTCAACCATGCATGGCCCCATTCCCAACCCTGGGGCGCCCCGCCCACATAGGCCACACCCACCAAAAATTGCCATTTACTATAATTTCTTCATTTCTACACGGATTCACTTCAAATTGATACTGAACTTCTCTTATGACAATACGGTCAATCTCAACTATGCATGGCCCCATTACCAACCCTGGGGCGCCCCGCCCACATAGACCACACCCACCCAAAATTGCCTTTTACTATAATTTCTTCATTTCTACACCGATTCACTTCAAATTGATACTGAACTTCTCTTATGACAATACGGTCAATCTCAACTATGCATGGCCCCATTACCAACCCTGGGGCGCCCTGCCCACATAGGTCACACCCACCCAAAATTGCCTTTACTATAACTTCTTCATTTCTACACCAATTCACTTCTAATTGATACTGAACTTCTCTATGACAATACGGTCAATCTCGACTATGCATGGCCCCATTACCAACCCTGGGGCACATGTAGGTCAAACATTCGGTGTGGGGATACGCGTCGGCCTCTGTCGCGCCATTTCTAGTTATAATAAGTAGTGTAGTTGCAGCTCTTAAATATGTTTTATCTGCTGACATTATTCGATTGGAAAATAATAGAATGTACGTAATATAACAACGAGGAAACAATATAAAGTACGTATGACCGTGTTTGTAATGTGTACAGTAGCGAAATGAATTAATATATGTTTGTGAGCGTCATCTATTTTCTTTTTTAAATTACCTAAACGTATTGTTTTGTTTTAAGTAACTACTGTAATACTTCAATCATGTACTTCTATCGAATTGATTAGCTGTTGTTTCATCTTTGTAATCCGCATTTTGTTGTAATACAATCGGAATTACGTACTCGTACATAAACCGGAAGACAAAGATAACCTACTTCGAAAGAACGTGCGCGATATCTTCTGGTCGCAATATATATCCTTGTTAAACGTTAAAGGCCTACAACGAAGTTTGGAAGTTAAAATAAGCTAGTGAATAACGACTTTTCACATATTAAAGAACGATAACACACGATTTAAGCATCGAACAGTACAACAAATACTAAGTTAACCATTATTGAATAAATATGTGTTGTGTTGCGTTAGGTACGTTCAGGATCTATTGCAATATACACATCTGACTTACGTATACACACAGTGATCTTACATGTATCAGAAGTTGAGATGCTTTGTTTTAGGGAAGTGACACAATGCAGAGCGTACTACTTTACGGGCTGATGCTTAATTAGGGCGTGTTATTTCTAATATTGAAACGGGGATGTGATTTGATGTCTATGTCATGTATTGTGGACAATATTTTCCGGACTTATATAACTGACTGAAAAAGAAATATTTAAGCTTAAACGATATAATTAAATAGAAAGTATAACTATTAATCGACGGCTATCTATTGTATGGAACATATCTCAGTACAAAAAAATAAAGTCCCATTCAAATAAACGAAAATGATTTATTTTTCCCTGACTAATATTAACAATAAATTACTATTGTTAGTCAATCAAAGAAACTTGCAAAAAATGTGCATATTTTTGCATGTTTTAGAGCTTAACATTTGCGTCGGAAGATAAAGATTAAAAACAAGGATGACATAAAGGCAACATAATTTCGCCGCTGACATCTGGCTACATCTTTGAACAATGAGTCTGGACATAGACAGGTCTTGTGAAGCTCGGTTTGTTGGACGCCAAGATGAGTTACGTGATCTTCAATCGTCATGGAGCACAAAAAGATTGTTCGGAATATTTGGCATGCGATCAGTTGGTACATCACGGTTAGCAAAAGAGTTTCTGGCTAGTGTTTCAGAGAGTTTCGATAAAGTCATTTATATTGACCTGGAAGCTACAAGCGATATGACAACAATGTATACCAACATATGCGCACGTCTAGGTTTACCTACTGGCTCGCATTCAGGCGAACCACATTTTCGGGAAAATAAAATGTTTGAAGAGCTAACTACTAACAAAACGAAATAAGTTTTTTTTGACAATGCTGAGAATTTTCTTGACCTTGAATCACAAACACGGGACCTCATTCAAAATCTGTTCATAAACCTTCTTAGCCTAGACAACGTCCATGTGATTCTCACATCGACGACTAAATTTCAGCTGGCCAGTATGTGGAGAATATACATTTGTGAAGTCCGCCATTTGAAACGTTCTGAATCTGCCGAATTGATTATGTCCGAAGCGAAAGGTGTAGACTTTGCAGAATACATCGACCCTCTTGCAGAGTTAAGTGAAGGTGTGCCCCTATTAATCCTCATGATTGCATCGGAGCTGCTCGATAGCAGTGGTATGCTGACACCAAACGACAGGGTAGAGTTGCTAGCAACGGCAAGATTGATGGTTCTTAGTCCAGAGTCGTACCCCGGAAAGGATGGAGTAGGTATGAAGTACTTTACGTAATTGCATCATAGAGTCTAGTGTTTAAAATTGATAAAACACTTATAATTATATATTGGAATGCGGTATAATTTTTTGCAGTACAAATTAATTTCAATCATAAAATTAACATTTTGCAAAAATATTGTATATGTTGATGAATAATCTTAATCGGTTCAAACACTTTATCTGCGATAAGTATCATATGTTATACATTGACAATACCGCAAGGTGAATGTCGATGATTATTATAGGTACCGTGTACCACAGTTTTATCGAGCGTCTGGCCTCCGTCTTGAAAGAGAAATACACAATCCTGAACTTCATCCCGGGCTAATTTAATGCAGAGGAGGCTCGGTTGATGCTGGGTATTTGTTAAATCGAAATGAATACATGCTAAATTATTTAAGTGATGCCATGCAAAGTTAGAATGTTGTTTTTACATACACAAGAGACAATTGGTTTAATTGGTGTATAGATAGATAAGAAGCCGACATCAGTTACAATTCCATAGTCTAACATAACATGACACATGTAATTAACTTTTCGTTTCTTTGGATTGAAAAACTAATGTTTATGTGTGCATAAAGGGAAGCGGACAATTACAACGAGCGAGGCCTGGTATAGGGGAGATAACCTGGGTTAGGGTTAGGGTTATGGGTCGGGTTAGGGTAAGGGTTAGGGTAAGGGTTAGCCTTAACCCTAACCCGATCCATAACCCTAACCCCAACCCTATCCCTAACCCTTACCCTCTAACCCCCTTGCGCATTACAATACCAGGTCTCGCTCGTTGTAGTTGTCCGCTTCCCGTGCATAAATATGTGTTGATACCCCTTATAATTTTAGACGCGGTTTTCAAGACACTCAACACATATTTTGTCGGTTGACCTAGGCTCTTACCACTTATATAAGGGGCTCTTTGTTTTATGTGGATTTTAATTTATTTTATGTGGATTCTTATATGTATATTGTTAGTTAGTATTGTTTACTGTAAACTGAATCTTTATTGCTTTGCATTGCCGTTTATATTTCCAAGCGATTTCACAAGCTTTCTAATTGGTTTAAATATTTAGTGTATTTACTGGCCGATTTGTATAGGCCGATTGCCATTATTTTTTTTAACTTTAGCACATGGTACTACTTACAAAACTAATTTCTGTCCTGATGATGTCTCTTCAGAATCATTATTATATGAATGTATTTAAGACTTTATGCATTGAAGATGCTCCGACACAGGCGACTGTTAAATACCAGGTTCTTGTTCCAAAGCTAAATCGTCACTTTTTGAATTACGACCCTGCACAGCGAAGGTTTAACATACAGGGGATTCTTAGAGAATGTTTGAATACATTCTATGTAATTCGAAATCTTCCAGGTACAGTCAGTAAATGTTATGGATTTTGCTTTGCTTTCCAAATGTAAGAAAATATCCAATAATTATTGTATTGTATTCGTGTAGATTGATAAATATGGATGCTTCATTTTTGATGTAAAACGTATTAATTGCGGAGATAAGAAGGCGATACTGTCAAACGTTTTCTACAGTTCTGACGGACATATCACGACGTTTTCATTCCCATAAATATGCCAGCGCTCTTGCAGAGTTCGCTGTGGAGCAACCTAATCTTCAGAAGTTGTTGGCTGAAATACATCATACTACTCAGGACACGTATGCCTTCTTCATTCAGATGGCGACTGAGTGCACATCATTTATTGAGAAATATATGGCTGGTAATTACAAGTTATTATTTTATTTTCAAGAAGTCATTGCCTTACGTTGAAACCGTTTTACTTTTAGGAAATTAATTAATTTATAACTCAAAACTGTCATTTTTTGTCGTGGGAACTTTTTAACTGAATCGCTGTTAAATGTTTAGTATATGCTATTTTTTTTACAATAAATGTCTGATACACTCTAAATTTAATTTATAATCAAATAAATTGAGAACGATCGGCAAAATTATCAAAACGTGTGCGATTTTTACAATGAATGCCTTTATATTGTGATTATAATATTATATCGTACATCTTTTTTATTTTCATACCCAGGTAACAGTGAAGACTTTTACGATGAATGCAAGCGCGCTGCCTCTCGATACGGCATAGAAACCGACGTTGCTCTAGTGAACGTGGCTGTTGGAAGCATCTTCACAAATGTAAAGGTTGTATGTCCAAACAACGATATTGGAATGGCATTGTGCTATTTATAAAAAAGAATATTATGACTCTGGTTAAAGTTACTTTCGCTAGTGCTATGAAAAGCTGTAAAGAACTGACACCTTGTAATATGATAAAAACTACGTTAAAAAGTGGAACAAAAAGCTCAAAATTGTTTTATTATTTCATAATTGTTTCGTTCGTTCTACAACACTTCAACATTCACATGTTTACAGGCCGATCTTCGGGAGGGATTAAGGATGTATAAAGACGCCTTAAAAGTGTTTGAGGGAACTGGAAAAACAAAAGCACTTGCAACCGTGTACCAGAGGATTGGATATAACCTAATGATGCAGGATCATTATGTCACAGCCTTAAGGTATATATATTTTCCCACTGTTCCAAAAATACAATTAAACGCTAAAGGACTACTTAATTCTTACTTATAGGTACATGTAGTATAAACATTGGTTGTTCGCTACATGGTTAGAACTGTTTAAAAATATACCAAAGTGAAATCTAGTTGCACCAGCAAATTTGGAATCATTTTAACAGTAAGATAACAGAACAGCAATTTATGTCAAGCTACCAATAGCCAATACCTAAATACCGAACAACACACAGTCATATCAAAGTCGAAAAAAGACAGTATTTATGTCAGTTTTGTCGTCAATAATCAACAGGCGGACAAAAGTATGTACGTTTTAATAGGTAGACATAGTGATTCTTCAACTGAAATTTTATAAAATTAAACTCAGATAAAAATATTAAGATTAAATAAAAATTATAGTATATACAACACGTGTATAAAGATCAAAGTAAGTTCAAAATACATGTAAGTCATATTCAACATAGTATATTGTATGTCATGAACAAGGAATTACTTGATGCATTTTTTATTATCACAACATTTTGGTCACCGCAATTAACGTTTATTTAATTTGTTTGATGTTCTTGTAATCAATTGGTAAACATGCAGTGGAGAAAGTATTATAACGGTGAAATTATAAATAAGTCTCAAAGAGTCGTACAACGCTTTCGCAAAAAAAAAACATATAGTTTATTAATTTAATTTTAAATTCATCGTTTAATGAAATGTATAGGCGTTTGATTTGTTTTTTCGCTTATTCACGCGTCCGTTCTTACGCAAGCTATCACTGTTTACTTGGTGATGCATTAAATCACCAGCTAAAATTAATTCACAGTTTGGAAAATAAGTGAGATGCGAAACATTTAAGATCAAAATTGCTTTTATCTGATAACCTCTTTGTTAAAAATTAGCAACATGTCATTTTTGTTTTGTCATTTGCAAAATAAGCAATGAAAACTATAAATAGGCATGTGCGGCGCGCCGACAAAACCTGCACTCAGTACCATAATTCCCAAACCGTTAATTACTGCATTAAAATTGCTAGAGCGAGTCGTCAAATAAGTAATGTTTTTCATTCAACGAAAAATTACTTACCGATCATTATACTCAATCAGTAGAATCATTATTAAATATTTTCAGATATTTGAATTTGCGTCGATATAATGGCTTCTACTATATATTATATTTGATATTTACGGCTTATATAAATAATTATGTAGTTTGTTATCTCCACACTCAGGCACTAGTCAGCGGTATACATGAAACTATTGTTGTAAGTTTTAATTTCCTAAAACATCAAATGCTCGCTGGCAATTTCACATCTGCATACCTCGCTATCAATGTCAGCGCTGCACACCTCGCTGATAATGTCACCACTGCATACCTCGCTGTCAATGTCACCACTGCATACCTCGCTGTAAATGTCACCGCTGCATACCTCGCTGTCAATGTCACCGCTGCATACCTCGCTGTCAATGTCACCGCTGCATTCCTCGCTGTCAATGTCAACGCTGCATACCTCGCTGTAAATGTCACCGCTGCATACCTCGCCGTTAATGTCACCGCTGCATACCTCGCTGTCAATGTCACCGCTGCACACCTCTCTGTAAATGTCACCACTGCATACCTCGCTGTCAATGTCACCACTGCATACCTCGCTGTAAATGTCACCACTGCATACCTCGCTGTAAATGTCACCACTGCATACCTCGCTGTAAATGTAACCGCTGCATACCTCGCTGCCAATGTCACCGCTGCATACCTCGCTGTCAATGTCAACGCTGCATACCTCGCTGTAAATGTCAACGCTGCATACCTCGCTGTCAATGTCACCACTGCATACCATGATGTCAATGTCACCGCTGCATACCTCGATGTAAATGTCATTGCTGCATACCTCGCTTTCAATGTCACCGCTGCATACCAGG
Source organism: Dreissena rostriformis (assembly GCA_007657795.1). NCBI lineage: Eukaryota > Metazoa > Mollusca > Bivalvia > Myida > Dreissenidae > Dreissena > Dreissena rostriformis. The sequence continues at coordinate 53,182 of VMBQ01005793.1, forward strand.
ATTTGTATGTCTGAATCCATCTTAGACAGCCAAGCCAAAACAAAAATATGTATAAACATGGTATCAAATGCAATGCACCGAGGTTTAAAGAAGAACCTAACACTTTGTTCAGATGTATTCACAAAACATGCAAGCGCATATAACGGTTAATCTGACAATTCAATGCAGCGAACTTTTCTTTTTTTCAGTTTCTTGAAAAAGTCATACTGCATATCAAGTTCTTCTGGGAAGGACTTCCAAACTCTTGTCTTGCAGTCTCCAAACAGCATGGGCATAACGTTAGTATGGCTTGGTAAGTCGTATTGAGTTTGTATTGTTTTATTAGTCGCGCTGAGGTGTAAATTGAGTTGGAAGTGTAGGAATTGGTAAGTTGTGGTGAAAGTGAATGACTTGGTTTGTCATGTTGAATGTGTATGTCGTGATTAGTCGTTTTGAGTGTTTATGGTTTATCAAGTCATGTTACGTGTCTATGGCTTGATAAGTCGTGTTTACGATATAGCCAGATTAGTCGTGCTGAGTGTTTATGGCTTAGCAAGCGATGTTACGTGTGTATGGATTGATAAGTCGTGTTGCGAGTGAATGACTTGGTCATTCATGTTTCGTGTTTATGGCCGTGTTGGCAATGTAGGGTTTGCTTAATCGTGTTGAGTGTGTAAGGCATTTTAAGTCATGTTAAGTGACATGAATTGGTAAGTCGTTTTAAGAGTGTATGGTTTGGTAAGTCTTGTTGCAATTGTATGGTTTGGTAGGTCGTGTTAGATGTGTATGACTTGGTAAGACGTATTGGATGTACATGGCGTCGTAAGCTGTGTTTATATAGTGGTTAGTCATATTGAGTTTGTATGACTGGGTAAGTAGTGTTGAGTTTGTATGACTGGGTAAGTAGTGCTGAGAGCTTATGGTTTGGTAATTAGTGTTGAGTTTGTATGACTGGGTAAGTAGTGTTGAGTTTGTATGACTGGGTAAGTAGTGTTGAGTTTGTATGACTGGATAAGTAGTGTTGAGTTTGTATGACTGGGTAAGTAGTGTTGAGTTTGTATAACTGAGTAAGTAGTGTTGCGTGTGTATGGCTGGGTAAGTAGTGTTGAGTTTGTATGACTGGGAAAGTAGTATTGAGTTTGTATGACTGGGTAAGTCGTGTTGAGTTTTTATGACTGGGTAAGTAGTGTTGAGTTTGTATGACTGGGTAAGTAGTGTTACGTGTGTATGACTGGGTAAGTAGTGTTGAGTTTGCATGACTGGGTAAGAAGTGTTGAGTTTGTATGACTGGGAAAGTAGTGTTGAGTGTGTATGACTGTGTAAGTAGTGTTGATTTTGTATGACTGGGTAAGAAGTGTTGAGTTTGTATGACTGGGTAAGTAGTGTTGAGTGTGAATGACTCGGTAAGAAGTGTTGAGTTTGTATGAATGGGTAAGTAGTTTTGAGTGTGTATGACTGGGTAAGGAGTGTTGAGTGTGTATGACTGGGTAAGAAGTCTTGAGTGTGTATGACTGGGTAAGAAGTGTTGAGTTTGTATGACTTGGTAAGTCATATTTAGAGTTAATAGCATCGCAAGTTGTTTTGATTGTGTATGGTTCTGAAAGCCGTATTGAGTGTGTATGTATTGATAAGAGAGAGTGTATGGTATGGTAATTCATTTTGACCATGTATGGCTTAGCAAGTCATGTTACGTAAGTATGGCCTGATACGTCGTGTTGATTGTGCATGACTTGGTCAGTCATGGAACGTGTTTATGGCTTGGTATACCTTGATGACACGGTATTGCTTGGTAAGTCGTGTTGAGTCTGTATGACTTGGCAAGTGAGGTTGAGTATGTAAAAATTGATAAGTTATGATTAGTGTGTATGTCTTGTTCAGTCCTGTTTAGTGTGTGATGCGTTGTTAGTCATGTTGAATGGGTATGTCTTGGTAAGTCGTGTTGATTGTATATGCATCATCCTATTGGCAAAATATTGTTTTGCAAATACAATTTGACATAAGATGTCAGCTGCAGTCTTCACATCACTTGTGTCCACAATGTTGGCTATTTACGTGTGTTTTGTCAATACAATAGAGAACTATGCAACATGTATTATGATATAATAATATGTCTATCTGAATGTATTCTCTAAAACATTTGTATATCTCTTAGAATTCATATGTCTGTTTATTTTAGGCCGGGTTGAGCAATCTGAGAAGATTCTTCTTAAATCTCTCGAAACCACAAAACAAGCACAAGGACCCTTTCATCCTGGCGTTGGTGTAGTCCTTAATAATCTAGGGTTAATGTATCACCAAAAAGAAGATCTTGAAATGGCTTTAAAATATTTTCAACAAGGTATATGTATTAAGCAACAAACAAAAACAACACATCAGTCTTTAATTGCATCTCTTACTTATGTGGCTATACAATACCTAACTTTGAATAAAACGCACGAAGCAGAACAATTGCTGAATGAAGCTCATACTATAATCTACAACGAGAATGTAAAAGACGCTGGTACTATCTCGTATGTCAATAATACACTTGGGCGAATGTTTATGAACGTAACCAATCTGGACAAAGCGGAAGAGATGTTTACAAAAGCGTTGGAAGTTCGTGCTGAAACGGCCACTGGTCATTATACTCACGTTCAAAGTCTTGTTCATTTGATGGAAGTAGCCTTAGAGAAAGGTCAGTATAGAAAGTGCATTGAGCTCGGGAAGTCTGTTGAAACCTTTCGAAATGACATGATCACAAAACGCCCAGACTTCCACAGCTTCAGGAATGTTATGGGTATCTTAAAAGGGCTTACGAATACTTGGATGATAGTGATGGAGTTAGCCAAGCATTTGAAAATAAGTTACTTGAACTTTCACGGTTGTACGATGTGTATCGCGGCGATCGAAATCAGACGAAGGCCAAAGAAATAGTGGCAAAGATACGGGAAACAAAACTGGGCAGGGATTGTTCTGCATATAAAACTGAGTACATTATAGCAACATAATGCAAAAATAAACATAGCTTACTTGCTTTGCAAGTAAGTCTATGATCATCCATCTATCTACAATCTATGTTTATTAATATGATTAGGATGTGTAGTTAACATGTTTGTCTTGACAATATCAGTGAATTCATCCCATATTATAAGCTATTTTAAGTGTTCATCGTATTCAAACGGTGATTCTTACAGCTAAAAGATTATTTCAAACCATCTTAATTTCATTTATATTACTTTAATCGATGTAGGTGATTAGCAGGAATTCAACTAATCACCGAGTAATGACAAATAACTAGAAAGTAGCATTTAGCAAACTAAATTTTGTTGATACAGTGGATGGTTCGACAAAGCAAAGATACTATGAGCAAATACATTAAAATGTTCATTTAAGAGTTTCCCTTGAATAAACAGAGTCACTTGAATCAATTGTGTCTACCAAGAAAGACCGTGGTGGTTCGGATGCTCAAAACGTTAACTTCCGTTAGGCTAACCAACGTTTAAGTATAAAAATTAATAATATTAAAATCATAATTAATATGACAACCAAAAACAAAATTTGTTTGATGATAGCTGATTGTTTACAAAACAAACGCACATATTTAAGGCTTAACCAGAAAATTTTATCCGAATCGGAATACAGCAACTCGGCCAGCACTAGATGACACATGTAATGGCACGTTAATGGCAACTGCAGTTAACAAATGATGCGGAAAGCAGTGTACTGTAAACATATAAGATCTTATCTATTTATTTTTTTATTTTTTTTTCCTACTGTTCAAGTCATTTTGCAGAGTTAAATATAGTTCTTCAAATGATAATAAGTTTACTACATTAAATTATTTAATGTTTACCCACACCAAGCGATATTTTGTTTATGGACTGTCAGGAATTTTGCAGTGTGTCCATGTTGAATCAGCAAAACAACAAAATAAGATCACTTTTTATTTTTAAATGTGAACAGTTCTTTCACATTATTAAGATTATTATAATCAGTTTGAACGGCACGTTCAAACATGCAACTGAGACATGCAATATCAAGTTGGTATTATTAACTAAAATAAGAAAAAAAATGAAATGACTCTAGAAAGATAACATGTCACAAATACATATTAGCACCGGAGTACTACACGAAGATTTGCTGACGGTGTGATAAAACTCTTTTATACAAATAAAGTATCTACTCTTCGGCAAAACAGTTTCAGGCCAAATGCACTTTTAACCCATTTATGCCTAATGGAATTTCCCATCCTTCTAAATTGGATCAATTTATTTCCAAAAGTTTGTATGTCTAGTATATTTATTTCTATATTTAGAATATTTATTACAGAAATTCCTTTAAGCAAACAGCGCAGACCCTGATGAGACGCCGCATCTTGCGGCGTCTCATCTGGGTCAACGCTGTTTGTCAAGGCCTTTTTTCTAGACGCTAGGCATAAATGGGTTAATTTGCTTCGGAAGCTTTTTAATTAACCAGCACACTTTAGATCCAGAACATAATAATAAACCGCTTAATAAAACATAAGCAAATGATTTATTTTAGATTATTTGAAATGCGATTAATTTAATTAATTAAATACGAATATCCTTATTGGAAAGGCTACTAAATCGCACGTTGTTTTAGATTTCTCGATACATAACAATATGGTTAGGAATCTTACATTAGGTGTATGTTTTTAACTTCGTGTATGGTGAATCAATGGGAAAATGTATCATATTTGCTCGATATAATGCCTTTGATGTTTTGTTTACAACAAAAAAAAATGTATTTGAATCAGTCTGGGGGTCAATATTAACGACGCTGTCAATTTCCTAAAATTGCTTATTTTGCTAAACTCAGACGACATAGTTCAAACAAAGAGACAAATATTTTCAATTTACCTTGTATTGCTTCAAAAATAACTGAAATTTATGCTTATATAATATGTATTTTTTTCAAAGCCAAAATAAGTATAATTAAAACAAACTTGTTTTCCTGCTTTGAGGCTTTGCCTTATTTCATATTAAAGCGGGACTGTACGATTTTGTCAAATACAAATGAATTTATATCAAATGTGTTAAAAATTAGTATTCATATATTTCAATATAAATTAAAATAAAGGTTAAGAAGAATATGTGTCGAAAAATGCGAAATAAGCCAGATATTTAAATCTGAAATTGAAAATGGCTTCCAGCCGAATTCGCCAGCATATATATAATGCATGTACAATGTGAATCTAAATTTAGTTTTAGTGCAGATTCGTTCATACGACACAAAGACACAATTTTGTTTCCTTACAAATACGAGTAAAAGTGTCGGCATCGGCTTTAACCAGCGCTAACTTGTCTTTGCTGCATTTTATGAAATTCGTCTTCAAAGTATAATTTTTATTGCCTATTTTGAGTCATCGTAACATAATTTAATCAATATATTAAAATTTAACACATGTAAAAATCGTACAGTCCCGCTTTAA
>VMBQ01005794.1:0-48839 GCA_007657795.1 Dreissena rostriformis
CGGAATAATAAATGTACTTAAAAACTTAGTATACTACTCATTTTTTTCTAAATCGTGTTATATATACTTGTTGTGTATGCAAATTACTTGACGCAAGTAATGACTTACCTTGAAAGGGCTTTAATGGGTCTGATGGGGTGTTTGAATTGGTGACAATAACGTTGACTGAAGGATTTTTTTCAGACTTCCTGATGCTTCAAATTACATTGTACTAAAGCTTTTTTTATACTAACTGCAACATGTCCGTAATTACAATATATCAGATGACTAGGTTTTTTTAACGATCCTGTCAATGTGTAATATGATGAAGATTATTTTCCCACATGACATCCTTAGTATCGCATAAATGTAATATTTTGAAGTTATTCAGTTCCGCATTATGTGGTTAAATTGGAGAGCAGTCTTTTCAGATTTACATTAAGCTTATTATCCAGTTCATGTGATTTGCTTTTTAATGACAATTGTTGTTACATCATTAAGTTTGATAGCATTATGTTCACTTTTTCTAAATAACAAGCTGTAGATTAATAAGCAGATGCAATTTATATTGATCAGTGTTTGAGATTTTTTTTTTATTATTTACTTTTTTATTTTATTGAACATTGTCGTGTATTTTTTTTTATTTAGTTATTATTTTTATTCAGATAAAGTACATACAGGAGCTGTTTAATCTGTTTTTTCGATTTATTTCGTTACCGACAGATATCATCTTGGTTTATACAGTGTTAATGTCAACATCAATAACAAGCTCTTTTTATTATTCATATAAGACCAAACATGTCATATATATATTATCAGTTATCCTACAACGACCTGCGAGTTTTAGAGATAGGACAATACAAAATGCCCAACGGACCATATACCTATACCTACCTATATATGTCCATTTGTTTACTTAATTAACAAAAATATATGCAATTTTCATTGTTAAGTAATTTACGAAACCATTTGTAGTGTGCTGAATATAAAATGGTGATTCAGTGCATGCGTGTGGGTGTGCGCATGCGTGTGGGTGTGCCCATCCAATCTTGTCCAGACTGAAACTTCAACGTTCTTGAATGTGATCTTAGGTCACTGGTCAAGGTCACATTCAGTTGGGGCACTGGTGTGTTACTGAAGAAATAAAAGCTCCCCGAAACGAGTTACAGTGCCACTCCACCCTTAAGAGAATTGGAAAATTCTTGACAAAAATCACATTCTAATTACAGTTGATGGTTTAAATTCAAAACCTTGTTGCTGTGGGGGATTCACTTTATCCAATTAACAGGCCTTTTGACGGATAGCTTTCTGATGGTCTTACTATCCAATGACAAATATAATACCCCATCACACTATCAGCACATGTATTTTCATTTGAAATATTGTTTTTATAATTGATAAAACTAGTTTTTGAAACTTCAAATACAATTTATTGTATTATTATGTGATCAGATAAAATATGGCATGGTGGGGTTCAATGAGGCAGGGTGTGACTATCAAAAATAATCTGATGTAAACGAACTTGTTCACCGACAGACAGACCGACAGACTGAGTGACCGACCGACATCAAGCAAAACCATATATAACCCCTCTTTTTCGAAGGGGGGCATACCAATAGAAATCGCTTTTGAATTACCCCGTGTATCTATGCGTGATGAATTACCAGATGCTCCTGTTTAATTTGTGTCATCCGCAATCTCTGCCAGAGCATCGTAGATATCACTAATAACACTAAGCTTATAACGAAGAGGTTTTAAATCATCAACTTGACTTTCCCAAATTGTTTCACTCAGTGGTTGAACAGGGATATTAGAAACATGTCGATTTAAAACTTCCAACCGACGAGTTGATTCAGAAAAGAATATATTAACACGTTGCACTAGATCAAAAAAGGTTGTTGCTTCAAATAAACAGTTTGCTGCATCATTAACAGCCAAATGCACGATATATGTGCACAGCAAGGAACAAACAATGTTCGGAGAATGACATATACATATGTTCGTTGGACACCATTGTCTTTTACCTTCATAGTGCTGTCATTGTTTTATCCTTGACCGCGTAAATTTAAGATAGATAAAGACATCTCTTCTAACTGCAGAAGAATAGTTTCAGTCATACCAGTACCAGTTGTCTCCTTTAGAGGCACAAACTCCAAGAAATGTGTCTTTATGGATGTTGCTTTTGCTGCAATTTCATTTGCTGGATTTGAAATCACATCCACAAAGCGAATGATCATGGTCATCTGTTCAACATGACCAGCAGATGGTGTGCTATCCAACATTTTTTGAAAATCACGAGCAGATGCTAGAATATTTTGTTTAATTGCATTGGATAAAATCTGAATAAGTTAATTATGTATGTCTTTGCCTAGATAATGTACATGTGTATCATTGGCGCTAATCTTTCGAAGATGTTCATCCATACGTGGGTCAAACAGATCTAGAAATTCTACACATTTCAGAAAGTAACCACGGAGGGTCCGGAGGGATAAAAAAAATGATTAAGTATATTGTAACATAGTGTGAAAACAGCGTCTGTCCACTTAAAACTTATTCAATCCTTTTACTACTAAAGGGCGGCAACCATTTTTTTTTACGTAGCACCAGTGCCGCACTGCCGCCTCATAAATGTGCCGCCCTAGGCGGCCGCCTAGTTCACCTAGTGGTTAAACCGGGCCGTCACGATCTATACTTTTTCAACTAAGAGCTAACCTTAATTAACTACTTGCTTAGTAGGTACAAGTTCATTATTCAAGAAACACACATTCCTATGGTTAATACCTAGGGCAGCTATAAATAAGGAGTCGAAATGGTTACGGCCATGGATATTATCGTTGTTCCTATTTCATGTTGAGAAATAAATAATAAAGAGTTGTTTATTACAACCCTTAAGTTGACGCGAAAATTAAAGTAAAAAAAAGATAATAAACTATAAAGACATTCTTAAGAATTTATAATTAAAATAAAAAAGTGAAAATAAATTAAATGATTCCAATACAGATTGGGTACATGCATGATTATTGTTAATTTAGCATACACCCGTTCGGTTTGAATATGGAATATGCATGTGATTATTAATTTATAATGCTGTCGCGCAAAATTGACCAATACAATACTGATAAGTACAACGTAGAAACATATTATAATTATGTTCGATGAATATGTCTACATGTAAAATGTTTGCCATAATAAAAGTTTACAGTTGGTATTTAAAAATGTTGTTCCTTATTCCATTTGAAAAACAAAACGCAACTGTAGACTTATTTTACAACGTATTAATGAAATGCACTATAAATGACTTTAACTATACACATATATGTTATAATAACTAATTTGGAAATACATGACAACATTTACATATTTTGTTTTTTAATGGTTCATCTTATGTTCATCTTTCCCTTTTAATAAGAATACACGTGAGTCTATAGAGAATCAAAACACCTCTCGGGTGTTTGGCCACTGATTTGCAGTAAATATTTCGGATTATGCAGCCATGTTGGTTTGTTTACCACTACATATATAAAATCCATGATTGGTAAAAAGTCAGCATTTATTGACAGGTCAAAACAGACTTATCCCGGATTGTGCTGTACTTTGGTAAAAAAAAAACAAACAACTAATAACGCTAGACAGTTTTATCAAGTTTCGTCAATTAATAACGGTCAACATGTTATGTGATTTTGAAAGGATTATAAATCAATCAGCTTTTTGTACAAGTAGATTTGTGTGTTTTTCCAAAAGCTAGCTTTTCCGGGATATGTAAGAAATAATGGTCAACTTTAAATACAGGAAATACTGTGAGATCAATGTACAGGGATTGTTATAAAAAATATATACTACAACACTTCTTATATAATTGTTGTCAAAATAAGGATTACCACTGCTCTAATGTCCATATGCATTGAAAGATTTTGAAATTACTCGGCACGCATGGTAAGCTTGTCTTAGCTCAAAGTCTCCATGCAGTTCTGCACTAATGTCAGCCTTTATTTAAATACACTGTCTATACTTGAAATTGAATTGTTAACCACAGTCTCAACTAGCTCATCGACCATAATGCTAACCTGACATCCCAACTAAGGCATCTCCTAAAAAATTAAAAGGCCATGCCCTCAATTGTGCACAAATACTGTATAACTGGACACATGCCAGTACAAAGTATTACTTTTAAAGTTTCAATTCATATTAACTGCTCTGTGAATGGGCCTAGTATTCATGCACTTGGGAATTTAGCTGTAGAAAACTTCGAATTGGAAAATAAATGCATAAACAAATGAATCCCTTATTGGATTTGGTCAATAAAGCATGATTACGGCATTTATCGACAAACATAAAAGAATGCTTATCATGAACAATTTACATTCCTATGTATAAAGGCTTTCGACTCTTCTGACGTGGAATTTAGTAATTCCTAATTGGTTTATAAAACGTTTTCCACTTATATGAGAAAACAATCACTACATAGGCTGAGGCAAGGCTATACTTTTCAATTTGTCGGTATTATCTGTTTCCCAGAGTTCTCACCATCGGATAGTTCTTTACGCACGTGAATTGTAAAAAAAATCATAACAGGGCTTATTTTTTTAGAGCCTTTCGACCGCTGTCGTTGAGCTGTACCTTGCTGACGCGACCAACAAGCAGGAATGGAACAAGCGTTGCTGTGGCGTTGCGTGCTTCGTGAAAGACAATCCTCAACGATCATACTTCATCAGGCTTTTCGACCCAAAGGTACGCGTCAAATATTGTCTCTTCGTCTATCTGTTCGTTCGAATAATCTAGATCCGGAGATTTCTCAAAAAGTACTTAAGCTAAGTTGATGAAACCTAGCATGTGGATAGAGGGTCAGGGGGGAATACTAGTATGCACGTTATTTTAATTGTTTTCGTCAAATAAACAGTTTGGTTGCTATGGTTACAAAAAATATTTTTAACTGAATTGTGGATACTTAGATAACAAAACAAAATGCTAGAGCTATGTTGGTGAAACTTGGTATTTAGAAAAAGGCCCGTATAGAAAATATGTCCGTTATTTCAGTATGTCCGTCCGTCATCATGTCCAAAAAATCTAGATACTTCGATTTCACAAAATGCACTTAAGCTAGAATTCTGACACTTGGTAAGTAAATGGAGGACCATATGTCGAATATGCACTTTATTTTTAATTTGTATGGTTACGGAAATAAATCTGAATTAAGCGACAATTCTAAAAATACTTAAGCTTAAATGATTAAATTTGGTATGTTGATAGAGAGTAATATTTGGAATATGAACTTCATTTCTATTCGTCTGTCTGTCCGTCCGCTTTTGTTTGAAAAATATGGATTCCTCAATAACTCAAATAGTACTTAAGTTAAGTTGATGAAACTCAGTATGTCGATAGAGGGCCACATGGGGCCTATGTACGCTTAAACAGTAGTTTTGTCAGATAATAACTGTGGTTGATATGGTTATATAAATAATGAATATATTGCTATTCATCTTTTGCAATACATAATTTAGTTAACAGTTACCTGCGGTTTAAAATTAAACTTTAAATTGATATCAGTATCTACAAAAACAGGCTAATGTGGTCAGTTTTTCATAAAACTATGTTTTATTTATTGTAAACATCAATTTTATAAATAAAATAATATTTATTTATAGGGGTTATTTTTTACAAAATGAATAATTATATATAGCGGGACACAGACAAACTTAAGTTAAAAATTCCTATATATATATATATGTAGGAATGTATATATTCTATATATAGGAATGTTTAACTTAAGTTTGTCTGTGTCTCGCTATATATAATTATATATATATATATTATCAACTTGCTAATTTCAATATAGCTATCTATATCACACTTGCTGCGAAAAAAAATCCAAACTGTTACTTCAATTTTGCCCATTACATAGATGCACGTTTATCTTTGGTACTTCTGTTGATGTAGGTCAAATATCAATAATTGTGTTTTAGGAACACCCCTGCTAAATGCCTTGGCTTCATTTTCTAAATTAAATGTCAATGGTCAAGGATGATTATGTTCAACTTCGAAGTCACTTCAATATTAAAGGTCAAACGTTTTTTTCAAGTGCATATTGCTAAACGCATTTAAGGTTATTATTATTATTATTATTTTTTTTTTTTATTATTATTATTATTATTATTATTATTATNATTGTTCCATATATGTGTGAGATTGTTCAATGTGTTCGCACAGTATACTGTTTATCTATTTCTACTCGTGCTCATAGTATTGTTGTGTTCTCTTTCAATATGTACGCACAGTATGGCCAACTTTAATTTCAAAATTTTCTCTCATCAGTGTCATGTTCTGTTTCAATATGAGATCACAGTATGGTTCTGTTCTGTGACAATATGTCCTATATGTATGAATGTGTTCACTTGCAATCGTTATATATTAACAATATGGTCATGTTCTGTTTCAATATGGACTTACAATATGGTCCTGTTATATTTGGATATGGCTACAGTATAGTCATGTTCAATTTCAGTATTTCCTCGCAACATGCGTTTGTACTATTTAAATAGTTTATTTCAGTGTGTCTTCACTGTATGAACATTGTGTTTTATTGTATTATGTACTTGCAGTATACCTTTGTTCTCACATTATGGTCATGTTCTATTCCAATATGTGGTAACAGTATGGTATTATTCGTATCAAATATATACTCACAGCCTGGTCATTTTGTTTGCAATATGTACTCACAGTATTGTTGTGCTTTATTCAATATGACTGTTTTGTTTGCAGACGAGTCAGATGGTGTGGGAACAGGAGCTGTACATTCAATTTGCGTACAAGACCCCAAATGAACACTTTCACACATTTGAGGCGGATGTAAGTTTAGAAAAACTGAGTACTGATTAAGCTGAATGTTTCACCTTCTCCCAGTAATGTCACCTTTGCAGTCATCGGAATCGGCAGGTCGACTAGGCTTGACTGTGATAATTTAGATCGCTGCCTTTGTTTTGTTTGACCTTGACATAGTTTAGAAAAATGGCGAATAACGATCAAATTAACAATGGAGATCATACATTTAGAAGGGGAATGATGAAATGCCTGTGATAATCAATGATGCATAACACGTTTTAGATACCAACAACATATTTATGGGTAATCAGTGGATGTATGTCACGTACAGGAGTGTTTGTAAATTGTAAGTGTTCAGTTAACTCGCAAAGTTAAAACATCTGACAAGATTATCCTTGGAAAAAAGGAATAAGACAAACATGGTTTCATTTATATGTTAGTCAATCTGTGTGAAATCAGATTCATATGCATATATTTATTATGTTTGTCGTGCTTTACAGTTTACTGAAACAGCATGGAACTTAAATGGACATTGCAAGGTTAATATATTAATATTAATTAAAGTAAGTTAAATGCATCAATTACCATTAACTGTGCTTGTTTATATTTTGATGTTTTTCCCATAACTGCCTCTGATGCAATTACATGTTCCTCCCAAAACCAGGTTTTCACGGATTTTTTTGCCCTTTTTTCCTAAACTGCGCGTTTAAATGCCCCCTTTGAAAGTAATGCGCCATGCCTCTTTGCCAACCTGGGAAAAACACTAAGGGAATTATACATTGATGTTGTAGACGTTTCTAACTTCTAAGTTTAGGAAAGCTCTAGCCATGTTTAGAAGTTTGCCTTATAGCCTAATGGTAGAGAAAGGTAGATATTATAATATTGGTAGAGAAGAGAGAACATGTGTTTTCTGTGAAATCGTCGTTGAAGACGAATTTCACTTTGTTTTGATCTGTCCATTGTATGAAAGTATTTGTCAAAAATATATTCCTCAATACTATATACAAAACAAACACTACTTCAATTTTATACATTTACTTTGCTCAACAGATATGGCAACAATCCGTAATCTAGCTATGTATATATACTATGCTTTCATGCAACGAGATGAATTCATGAAGGGTACAGAGTAACTCATCATCATTGCTTATATATACTTTGCATTTTTGGCGTTTATGCGCGTATAGTAATGAGAACTTATATTTGCCAATTTTATGTCAAATAATGTCTTGATGTTGATGTTTTGTTAGTTATAGAATTATAACAATGTGTACCAGTTTTGTTTTAGTGTATTTTTCTAATGCAACTGGGAATTATGTATCCTGTCATATTATAAATGNGACAAGTTGGACTAGCCTGTGTCAGACAAGTTGGACAAGCCTGTGTCAGACAAGTTAGACTAGCTTGTGTCAGACAATTTGGACTAGCCTGCGTCAGACAAGTTGGACTAGCTTGTGTCAGACAAGTTGGACTAGCCTGTGTCGGACAAGTTGGACTAGCCTGTGTCAGACAAGTTGAACTAGCTTTTGTCAGACAAGTTGGACTAGCCTGTGTCAGACAAGTTAGACTAGCAATCGTCAGACAAGTTAGACTAGCCTGTGTCAGACAAGTTAGACAAGCCTGTGTCAGACAATTTCGACAAGCCTGTGTCAGGCAAGCTAGACTAGCCTGTGTCAGACAAGTTATATTAGCCTGTGTCAGACAAGTTTGACTAGCCTGTGTCAGACAAGTTAGACTAGCCTGTGTCAGACAAGTTAGACTAGCCTGTGTCAGACAAGTTGGACTAGCCTTTGTCACACAAGTTAGACTAGCCTGTGTCAGATATGTTAGACAAGCCTGTGTCAGGCAAGTTGGACTAGCCTGTGTCAGACAAGGTGGACTAGCCTGTATCAGACAAGTTAGACTAGCCTGTGTCAGACAAGTTAGACTAGCCTGTGATCGACAAGTTGGACTAGTCTGTGTCAAACAAGTTGGACTAGCCTGTGTCAGCCTGTGTCAGACAAGTTAGACTAGCCTGTGTCAGACAAGTTAGACAAGCCTTTGTCAGGCAAGTTGGACTAGCCTGTGTCACACAAGTTAAACTAGCCTGTGTCAGACAAGTTGGACTAGCTTGTGTCAGACAAGTTGGAATAGCCTGTGTCAGACAAGTTGGAGTTTTCCAAATCTTTCCTGATATTCTATTCTTATTTTTTTAAATTATAACCCTTAACCTTTAAGCTTGTTATGGTCTATGTGTGACAATTGTTGAAAATGAAAACAAATCAATGCATGTTTTTGTCTTGATGTCAAGAACAAATGTTTAGCTAATATAACATCTATGCGGCGTGGGGATACGCGTCGGCCGCTGCCGCGCCGTTTTTAATTATTTTTAGATTTGATCTACAATGTAACCCGCCTCCCAGTTTCGCTGAATGGCTCAAGTTCACCACGGATACTGCTTCCCCGTACCCCCAATTTGTTTTTGTAGCCAATTTTTTTTTTCGTACCAAAAGTTTTTGTTCGTACCCAAATTTTTGTCGTGCCCACATTTGTGTCTGCATAATTTTTTCGTATCTTAAATTTTCGAACCCAATTTTTTTTTCGTACCCAATTTGTTTTTCGTTCCCAATTTTTTTTTCCGTAAAATTAGTTTCTGGCATAATTTTTTCGTACCCAAAGTTTTCGTACCCAAATTTTTGTTCGTACCCAAAATTGTCGTACCCACATACACGAATGTGGTGATGTAGATAAACTTAAATTGATGCATTTATATCCATCTTCTTCAAAAGCATCGTCACACCAGTACTGTCAGTACTTTGATTTAAGTAAGTGTTTGATAAGCAACTAATGAATAATGACAAACCCGTGAAGTCAAGCAATGCAAAGTTCTCTCACCTATTTTTTCAAGGACTGCCAGGCTGGTCTCAACTTCGCAAGTGAGATGGAGGCAGCTGATTTTAAGAAGATGGTGGACTTCTTGCTTACGGAAAGGGAACAGAAATACAAGGGTGAGGAAAACTACAGTCACAATCAACTTGTTACAAAATAGGCCAAGGCTAAACAAAATATGTTGTCTTTTTCCACTGACGTCTCAAAATAAATAGGATAGGAAGATCAGACATTTTTTGTTGTTATTGTTCTACTATCTGTGAGCCTATGAGGTATTTATCACTTTTATAGTACGCTCAATTACAGAAATCTTTAAAATCTCAATGCAACACATGTTTCTTAATTTGTGAAAGTAAATTTAGTGAATCTGATTAAGTGTAGCGAGATTATACAAAATTAAACAAGGAAAACCAAAACTTGTTTGGAATCGGCACACACAATTAGGGTCGGTCTGGTTAGTGGAAACTAACAACTAATGTTACTTTTTACAATCCAGTAAATGATTGTGTGTTTTCAAAACTTTGCAATTATTTGGAGACTAAAAACACTTTTTGCACACAGAAAACTGAAAAAATGTGTAAATTAATTGAATTTTTTAATGTTCGTCAGAGCGACAAAAGCAGAACCCTGGTAACCGTGGCAACTCCGGGGGAAGTAACCAGCTCATCAATGTTGGTAGGTATTATGGCAACTAGACTAAGGTGTGCAATCCTTTAATAGAAAGATATAATTTAAATAACACTGTATCTCTGCCAATAACATTGCTATTTTCTTGAAGCATGCTGTCATTTTGTGTTTTCGGTGATACAGTTATATTGATTTGTATACCCACAGGCAGTGGAAGCATTTGCACTGCACTTGTCTGTCCGTATGTACGTACCTACTTCCTGAAGCTTGTGCTTTCACATCCTCTTTAAATTCATGGTAGATCTTGTTCAGACTTTTACGGTCGAATGACCTTAATGTTAAGATGAGTGTAAAGAAAGAAGTTTTGGCTGCGACGAGTCTCATCGGAATAGTGGCCCTTTGTCTGTTTTTCATATCCCGAAGCTTGTGATTTCAATTTCTCTCTAGCTACTGGGCGGATTTTGCGCAATACTTTCAAAGATGAATGACCGTTATGTGAAGATGATCTTAAAGAAAGGAATTTGGCTTCGACGAGTTTTTGTTTGCAGAATTACGGCCCTTTGCTTTTGTTTCACATCAAGACGCGTGTTGTTTTTAACTCCTTTTTAGCAACTGGGTGGATCTTGGTAAAACTATTAAAGATGAATGACCTTAATAAGTAGATGATGTTAAAGAAAGGATTTTTGTTTGTTTTCATAGCCCTTTGTCTGTTTCCCACTGTATAATATAATGTCCCAAAATGTTGTATGTTCAACTTCTCTTTGACTGCTTGGCAGATGTTGCGCAAATTTTCACAGCTGAATAACCTGAATATGCAGATGACTAAATACAAACACAAATATATGCCTTGCAAGATGTTGAAAACCAATTATACTGTTGACAGGAGTTGTTGTATGTGGTGCCGTTGTACTATTTTCTTTACACATTTCTTGATATAAGTTGAATGAACTTTTGATGTCAAAATTTTTTTTTTCTTGATATAAAGAATTAGATTTTGTGAAATCAAAATCACTTCTCGTTACCAAGAAATCGGCCATAACTTATGATATCAAGAAATCGATTTTTTTTTATATCAAGAAATGATTTTCTGTTATTAAAAAATTGTGACAGCAACGAATACCAAAATTCGGATTTTAATATTCGATCATGAAAGTATTTAAATATTTGACTATTTGATCGTCTGATATTCAATATATATGTATAAGATATGAAAGTTAATAAAAAAAAAAATACAATATGCTAAAAGTATATTATGAGAAAAGCAAAGAAAAACCAAATAAACTCCTATTGTATTCAAATTTGAAATACATCAAAGAAATAAAAAGACAAATGACAAGCTTGATATTGTTCCTTTGTGTCTGTACTGAACTGATCTTTACCTTCCTATTTGACGTTTTCAAACTTTAAAAGCTGAATTACCTTAATGTGTATATGAATTTACAGGAAAGAACTTTGGGTCCGACCAGTTTTTTTCTTATTGATTCCCTTTGTCTTTTTGTCTACTGTTGAATAAATAATGGATTTGTATATGACCAAACATGTGTCGTGTGGCCTTCAGTGTCTGTGACACATTTCTAGTTTAGATAAGAAAAAGAATGTTCAAGGCATTATTGTGTGTCAGTTGATTGTAATGCAATATGATTTGTTGTCTGTTTTTAGGATTGACAGTGCCACCTGCCCAGGTCAACTTGACCACAGCGAAGCCGAACAACACGTTGAAAAATGACCCGCAGAAGAAAGAAAAGGGGACAAATGGACGGAAGAAACTCACTAATGAAGACATCAGCTGGCCTGCATACTTTACACATGTCAGCCATGTTGGATGGGACCCATACACGGGTCTTGACGTATGTAGACTAGCCCCTTGTTCAGCTTTTCGACTTCGAATGGTAAAGAATAGATATTTGCACAATGGCCAATCACTTGCAGCTGTGCATGTTTATGTCATTAAATTGGTGAAAGTGACTGAAAGGTGGAAGATAAAACAACTTTTTAAATTGTGATATATAAGAATGGGAATTTTGTATTGACCCAAAACCCAATATTCCTAAGAGTGTCTTGTATGAAAAACTAAGTGAAATGCTGTCATAAACGTTCAAAATGTCATATGCCATGAAGAGAAATTCCGAGGTGTAGCACATTTTAAAGTTGCAGTATTGTTTTCTGCAGAGAAATTAGGAAATGGTGCATTTGAGTTCAATCCAATCAAAACTCGGGGAACATTTAAAAGTTACAAAGTATGGTGTTTTACACAGTCAGTAAATTAAAATTGGAAAAGAGCTAAGCTTGAGTCTGTCATAAATTTACTTCCCCGTATACACTGTATAACATTCTGGGGGTCAATAAGAAACGGTGAAATGATTTTATCTTACCGGCTATCATTCTTTCTTCATCAGCAACATAATAACAAGAGAAAAATTAGCTATACTGTATTTCATGACATCATTGCATTTACTTTCGTGGCTTCCTTTAACGTTGCTAATCTAAAATGAAAAACAACTGATCTTATATGGAAAAATACAATGTCAGCATGTTACCTTGCAAGGCAAATGAAAACCCAGTATATTATACAAATCAAATAAATATTTACTAACCAAATCAATTAAAGTGTTACAATCATAGATTAATGATAATGTGTTTGTTATAACAGATGCAGAAGTTGGATCCAGAGATGAAGAAAGGGAAAGCACAACATCAGTCAAGTGAGTATCATGTTGTGGCACATTTTACCTTAACAAGTGTTGGGACTGGCCAGTGGCTAAAAATATGCCTTAAGAAAATTCTACTCTGCTTCAACATTTTTATTATTCGGATGACAAGTCGTGTAAATAAAATTAGCAAGGAAGAGTAGCCCCTTTCTTTAAAAAATTGTATAAGTTTGTCTTCGACTAGGCTGGCTTAGTGACATGGATGCAGCCTTTTTCAAGAAGTTTTTATGTTGTAGGAAAGCTCATGGACCGGACGCAATAACGCATAAGTGAGGAGAATAATAAAATCAAGATGTAGTCATACTGGACGAGTTCATGTCAAATAATATAGAGAAAACATGGTTGGCGCCTAGATGGAGTAAGTTTATCCGGTGAGGCTTAGAAAAAGAAAATAGGGCGAGCTTTAGCGAGCCCTATTTTCTTTTTCGGGCCGAACCGGATAATCTTTCTGCATCTCGGCACCAGCCATGTATTTTATTTATTCTGCTTCATTTAAAATTATGCCGCTTACACATTTTATCAAAGACAAACGATTAATTAAGATAACAAAATAATTATTCTGAACACAACATTCGATCCTTACGACCGAATAACTACCGATTATGTCACGTAAAAAATAGTTCCACATTAAACTGGTCCTTTTAATACTTTCCTATTGAAATAACGAGAAGAAATAAAAAAAAATCGAGAATGTGATATTTGTTATGTTGGAAATTGAAAACAATGTGAGACAGCATAACAAAAACTGATTTTATTTTTTATCATTAGAAATTTACAAAAATAAACAACATCCAAAACAAAGACTCAATTTTATTTACCTCAATGACAGCTTTAATCCAATTCTTATAACAATAAAGTTACAACTATATGCACTTACATGTTCTGTTCGTCTATTCCTTTTTCGAAATGTATTTTAAACCACACCATTTCTTCATGACGATTGTATCGGATGCTACATGTTCTGTTCGTCCATTCCTTTTTCGAAATGTATTTTAAACCACAACATTTCTTCATGGCGATTGTATCGGATGCTAATCATTCTGACCTAAAACACTATTTACGAAATCGTAATCCTGTCGGAGCGAGTTATTTTATTCCTATCGAAATTAACAAATATGCATGACAAACACACAATCCGAAATACGTTTTGTATTCGTTCAATTCTTCAAAAATATTTAAGTGTTACAAAACCACCACGTCCAAATTCTTGTCCCTAAAATCCACAGAGTCTTGCTTTAACTAGATACTGTGTTTGTTTCGTCAGAGAAATGACGTCACACGAGAAACGCCATAAATTGCGTCATCAAGTGAATGGAAATTAAAATACGGAAAGCCGGTTCTTTACTATGTTTTAAAGAAGATGCAAAGTAGGATGATATGTAATATAAACGATAACATTCACGATGCGTCTCAATAATGCGTCACCTGTGTGTAGTGTATTGGAAAGGTTACACTCAACTATGTGTCACAGCGTGCGTAGGAATACACTACTTCCTGTTGACCGGAAATAGGAAAATTTATTCGACCCTGCTTTATTTGG
Source organism: Dreissena rostriformis (assembly GCA_007657795.1). NCBI lineage: Eukaryota > Metazoa > Mollusca > Bivalvia > Myida > Dreissenidae > Dreissena > Dreissena rostriformis. The sequence goes on from VMBQ01005794.1 coordinate 14,539, forward strand.
TCAATGTTTGCAACAGAGGCAGGATAAAAGGCCTTTTCACAGATAGGCAAGGGTCTGGAAATCATTAGCTGATAATCTAACAGTTGGGTGTGGAAATCATTAGCTGATAATCTAACAGTTGGGTGTGGAAATCATTAGCTGATAATCTAACAGTTGGATAATTTATATGTTTATCGTTTCCACTTGTAGATAGCTTGTTAGGTTTGTGCTTGCATTGGACTTGCATAAACACTGCCTTTACACGCGTTTTATCAATTAAACAGATATGTTGATTGCAACGGAGTGACAACACTGCCGTGAAAACATAACTATAACGAAGTATGCCAATGTATACAATGTACCCACACTGCAAGTTAGTCCTAATCCGCAATAAATCAATGTACAGCAACGCCGGTAGGTTAGCCAATGGAAACACTTATTATACCATCTCTTTTATGAAATGACGCTACACATGACCACTTAGAACTACATGCGTATATAGATTACCGATACTTACGACACTAGTGCACTAAAAAATGTGTGTGTTGTATGCCATTAACGCGTCATGTTTTGGCATTCAGGTTTTCCTTTTCTGTCCACATAGTTACATTTGATGGAAATCATTCGATTTAGACGCGCATTTGGTTTGTGATTAATTCTAGGGTAAGTGTAAGGCTCGACTTGTCCTAAAACCAGTTTAAAGCCCAAATGCTTTGCATTGACCGTTCAAATGCGGTAATCCCGGATCATATTATGTTTATGGTTTGTGGTCTGTTGTAGGCAGTCCATAAGAACAACTTTTCTATCGATATGTGTGACCATAAAAAAGGTGTTGTGAATCGCGCCCCCGTAATTGACAGTATTATAAATCATTTATTTGATTCATTCAATTCAAATACCATAATCGACCATTACTTTGTTCATCTATTTACAAATGTACAAGCACAAAGCCAATTTTTAAATTACATTTTGGGGGGAAAACCTTAAGCAATTACTAGCGAGCATTTATAAGATTTTACGCTTTGCATTGACCCTTGATCCCCGTTCATGTTATGTAAATGTGTTGTGGTCTTTTGTACAGGCAGTATATATATATATGTGTGTGTGTGTGTTTTTCAACTACCACAGTATGTTGCAGGACGTCGTATCGTGTCGCCAGAATCGGGCGAACGACGCATTTACCCCAGTGATATGGTGAGTGAGCGGTACAATTATACACAACTTTCTTTAAATGTTAGCCAGTATGCTGCGGGTGCACTCGTTTCACATATGTATACCAAATTAATTAATTCTTACTCTTTATATTGAAGAAATTATGTAAATGATGAAGAGATATCAATCTGTTTGAATCGCGGTCCAATGGTACCACACTATTAATTATTAAAAGTTAGGATTCATACCACAATAACAGAATTTGAAAAAAACGAAACATACATTTAAAAACACTAGATTTCAGTATCCTAATTACTCACAGGCTATTGAAAGGCGTCGCCGTGCACCTCCTCCGCCACCAGAGATGGGGGACATTGCAGATGTTCCATCTCCATGTCAAGTACGGAGACATGTTCAAAGTCGTCCTACCCCACCACCAGAAATTGAATTTCAATATGCATCCGAACTCTCGAGCCAAGGGGCAATGTCAGGCTTAGAAAAATCTGCTGATGTCTTTCCAATACCACAGTATGTTGCAGGACGTCGTTTCGTGCGGCCAGAATCTGGCGAACGACACATATTCCCCAGTGATAAGGTGAGTGAGTGGTGAAATTATATAAAACTATTCTTTAAATGTTAGTCTTTATGCTGCGAGTGCTCTATTTTCACAACTTTATACCGACTCAATTACTTCTTACCCTATATATTGAAGAATAAAATTATGTAAATGATGAAGAGATATCAATCTGTTTGAATCGCAGTCCAAATGTTCCACACTTTTAATTATTTAAAGTTATGATTCATACCACAATAACAGCATTTGAAAAAAAACGAAACATAAATTTAACTACACTAAATTCCAACTGCGATACAACCCACAGACTATTGAAAAGCGTCGTCGTGTAACTCATACGCCACCAGAGATGGGGGACATTGCAGATATTACACATCCTGCACCAGGACGTCGTTTCGGACGAGCGTTCCAATCTGGCGAATTCGACATATTTCTCAGTGATGAGGTAAGTAAACGGTTAAGTCATACACAGCTATTTTGTTTATGCTAAGTTATTTTGCTGCGAGTGCAATCTGTTCGTAACTTAATACCAAATTAGTTAATTCTTACTCTTAACATTGAAAAATAAAATAATGTAAGTGATGAAGAAAGATCAATCTGTTTGAATCGCAACGGTACCACACTATTAATTATTAAAATCTAGGATTAATACTAACCAAAATAGACTAAATTCAAACTACGTATTTAATCACCGCGTACATACAGTACTTGAAATATGACTTTCAGAATACATAATAGGGAGACGGAAATTTTATCAGTAATATTTGGTTTCGATAGAAGTTAAACTTCTGTTTAATGCTGAAATAAGTAAACTATGAAATATAACATTTTAATACTGCTGTGACAAATAAACATGGATTTTTTTAACCGTTACACATGAGCGGATGAGGCGAAATACGAGAGTAATGTGCAATCTTTAGTTGATCGGGGTTCAACCATTAGGGGACTCCTGTATTACTTGCAATAATACCAGTGAAAGTTAAACCATAAAACAATTTTGAACGCTCCCCCTTTTTTTTGAATGACTCAGCTATCGAAGTGTTTTAAAGATGCGTATGTGTGGTTTCTTATTGTTTTGGGGAGTACAAATATTGTGTTGCAAGTGATATATGTATCTTCGAAGGAATCCAACAACTCGACCGTTGACGGGATTTCACCTGGAAAAGCGAACACCTCGTCCGAATTGCAGAATCCGCTACTTCAAGGTAATCTTTTTCAACACGTGCAACATTGTTTGAGTTGTTGTTTTTACTTCCTATTAAAAAAAAATCATAGATATAANAATCAATCTGTCAAATAACTACTTAGAATAATATGATCAAAATAGGTGTTGATATCATATCTCGCTCATCTCGATAAGCATCCCAAATTTTCAAGTGAACTTTGAAACGTTTTCCAATAACCAAATCAAAAAGCATTTTTTATTTCCGTTTCCGCTTTTTAGGTCCTTTATATTTAACAAATCAGTGTCATTGTTAGTGGTCATGGTCTTATTTTTAAACTGCTGCGTGTAAGCTTTTTTTTAATTATTGTACCATTTGTTTTTGTCTTTGGCAGATTGCCCGGTGGTTGACAACGAGGCATTATATGAGAGTGACGTCACGGACGATAGTGATAACGTCACAGGGTGTGACTTTGTAGACGAATGGTCGGACTGAAGAATAGTGATAAGAGGGAGAATACTTATTTTGCACAAAAGATAACTCATATTTGTACATTTCGCTTTACTATTGCGTTTTGCCTGTACTTGGTAATGTTCGTTGTGGTATCAATGTTGCGGTAATTGATACGATGAGTAGAAGGCATAAGTCAATCGCGCTGACTAAATGCCAAGGTCATACGTTAAGGTCAATAGCACAGCCTTCATTGTTTTCCTATTTTCTTCATATCTTCAATATAATGCAAAAGATTTTTATGAAAGGTTAATGCAATTCAGAAGATTACAGAAATCATGAGTCAATCACGCTGGCTAAAAATCAAGGTCATCAGTTCAAGGTCACCTCGGCTGGGAATATAGCTGTGACGTGAACTGCCTTATTTTCATTTGCTGTCGGTCACTTAACAAAAGGACATTCCATAAGCTGAATATATGTTTTATATGTATATTTAAGGAACAGCTTGCTTTTTACAGTTTTAATACGCGTGTTATTTTATATCTGCACATGGCATTCTTTGATAGAATGACATATATTTCATAATATATTTGCCTTTTGTCTTATCGTATTTACTTATCATAGATATTCGAAACAAAGCCAGTTTTCGTAATATCTGAATATTTTAACTATGCTGTCGCTAACATCAGAATGAATGTACTATTGATGAAAGTTTACTTATAGTGTTACTATTTGCCGACGATATGGCTATAATAGGTAAATCTCCCGAATAAGTTCAAAATCATGTGTATCTTTTATATATGCGAATTGGAATTATTGGGGATTAAAAGTAAATACTAATAGGACTAAAATTATAGTACTTCAAGCGAGGTAGGCTATCTGATAAATGAACATATGATGGTCAGCAAATTGAAGTTGTAAATAATCTTGATTGTCTAGGAAGTGTCTTGTAATAAAATTTAAGTCCAAAAAGAGAACGCGTATTTGGTAAAGCAAATTAGGCAATACAATTTTATTCAATTTTATTTTATTCTATTTTATAAATGTTAGCCGTAAGGTCAAAACACAAATCCAACTGTGACATATATGTTTAAGTATGCACGTGTTGTATTGGGAAATGCAAAATCTAAAGAATTAGAAAGGGTGCACCTAAAGGTCTGCAGACAACGTTCATACGTTGCACAAAATAAATATGTAACGGTGCTGTTTAACCCGAATCAAGTACACATCCGCCCCTTGTTCGTCGATTGGTAAGCATCGTTAAATAATGGTTTTAAATAACCAAAACTGAAAACATTATTATAAAATAAATTTACCATTAAAGTGTATATGAAAGCAATAACGGACATGCAAACTGGGTGTTTAATGTTAGAAAGCTGTAAGACATTTTTGTCTTTGTGTCTAATAATCCAAACTGTATCGATTAAGACATTTAAGCGGATTGTTAAACCGTTGTAATTGAAACATATAAACATGAATGGTATAGCTCTGTTCTTAATAGGAATGTTTCAGATATGTAGCGTGTGCCTGTTTATAAATTACAAATTCTGTTTAGATGTAAACTACTGAGAACTAACCTTGCTAAGCTCAAAACGTCTGATTTGCCACTGTGAATTCCAACTGGAAGATAATGCTCTGGTCAGAATACTCAAAGAAACGAACGATATTGTCTTTGCTTTAATGAATTATTTACATAAGGCGAATTTCACTTAGTCATAATGTAAGTTCCTCGTACGCTGCGATAAGACAAAACTATTCAAAGCGATGTCATTTAAAAAAAGACCGTCTGTTAACAAATTCCACAAATACAACATATACTAGGCTATAGATGTGAATTTGTTAAGCTATCAAATTATTTTAAAAAAGGCATTAATTTGAAGATATATTTGTCTGAATGACAATACGTAGTTATCCTCCATAGCAGTTATGATCTTTCGTAAAAGTCCATGCCTGTTAATATGATTGTATTTATTATTGATTATTTATTTGATATGAGATTGTGCTGCAGAGAATTCACGATATGTAGAAGCTTTAATAAATATTATAAAATTTCTAACATGCCTATTCATGTTATCATTTATTTCATATTTGATTGTTTTATAAGTATAATATTTCGTAAAATTATTAAATTCCTTAAATGCATGTTCATATGATTGTATGTATTACTGTTATATTACTGATGGTGTTACCACATTTATGTAAATGTTCTGTTTTTAGACGATGTCATCTGTAGAGGTCTTTATAAAAACTTGCCTTGTCTTGTTCAGTTTAAATAAACATATAGGAGAAGCTCTTGAAAGTTATTGCACATGGGACATGTTTTGTTAAAGGTCCTGAGTGAACTGTCGCTTGTGCCGTGTACCATTTGGAATAACATTAAGTGCGTGTTGTTTTTGAAGGCGACGATCGCGCATCACCAGAATAATTAAATTAAGCCAGAATCAAAACATCCGAAGGGATATTAGGAATTATGCATGGTAATTATATATAATTATGTAGAATTACTGCTAAGGTGTTAGGGCACCAAACCGACAAACATACCAACCTCTCTGCTTAAAGAAACATTGCTATAAGCATTGAAATTTAACAGACGAAACGCTTTGTCAAAAATATATAAAACAGCTTAATATACAATGTATTACACATTTAAAAATTTATGTCGTGTTCTTAGTAAATCTAACCGTTGCGGATGGTTAATGGTTCGTTCTCTCATATAGGTGGTTTAAATCTGTTTAGAAACTACGACGATGTGTAAAAAAAAATAAAAAAGGACAATACCAGATGCCCTTCTTCTCCAACTTTTGTTATCGGTGTGCGCGGTTCTCTGTACAACTCGTACGAGGGAACACATGCTGGGATGAAATAAGTGAATGAAAATGTACGAGTGAATTACAATGAAAGTATAAGAGAAAGTGAAAGTATATATAGAGTTGAGTAGACTGTACAAGTCAATGATATGATGGTATGTGACATTATATGACGAAATCACAAAATACACATGTATAAGGAAACACATACCATACCCGGTGACATCCCCCACTCTCCGTGAAACTGTCGTCCCGACATAACACACGATATGTGTTGGTTTTATCTGATAACCGACATAACATAATGCTTACAATACACTATGTGTAATCACATAGAACACTAACGATGGCAATGTAAATTCTTGCAGACTTTATGTAATGGGTGACAATATTATCGAAAAAATATAATGGAAAGGCCTTAATGTTATGGTCACAGGTAATGTGCATTGCGGTAAGTCAATGTTTCATTAGATTCATAACTCAAAAATGTATTAATTACACTCTAATTCTCGTATCTGCAGTACAATATTTAAAGAAATTGGTGAACGAATTCTTGATATATAAACATTTGAGTTTTTTTTAACAAACACTATCGAACCAGTGACCAATGTAAACATGTATGTTCAAAATAAGAGCAGTACTGAGTATATCAAAATGAGAGTGTATGTTGATGCAGTGATCACCAAGCATGAGTTGATATGAATGGTAAAAGTCAATCTAACCATAATTCCATGCATAGTCTAAATACCAGGCCTAGATTCCGAAGAAGTGTCTGTCCTATACTGTTAGCATGTCCTTCGGGAGCCTGAATGCTGTGTTCAAGAAATATATGCACGAATGACCCTCCGACATAGCGAGTATTGGGCAAAATTGTGCAGTGTATAAAGCACCATAAGTGTTCTTATGTGATAGAAGTGAAATATTTACAATTGGTCATTGTTATTACAATTAATGTTATTCAGTGTATATCGCCAGATCTAAATATACAGTCTACCATAGAATTGGCGGTGGATATTGTCAGATTATTGGTAATATTATCAATAAATACTTGTCTTCCAATTCATTCTCATTCACAAAAATAGTGAATCTGGTTTTAAACTAGCTTTAAAGCCCCATTAAATCTAAAAATCAACGAATATTTCGTAAAATATTTCGTAAAATAAAGTTAACCCATAAAAAATCAGTGGTCCTTAATGTTATAGCAATAGCCAAAATTACAATGTGGTCTGGTAACATAGATTTAACAAGAGCACCGCCTAGCGGGTGCAGACCGCTCATCTATTTGTCAAAGTATCAATCAAATCTGATCATAAATAAAGAAGTTATGGCAATTTTAGCTAAAATGTGGGGGTGTGGTCATTTATGACATTATCTTTTAAAAATGAAAAAAAAAAAAAAAAAANTCTGTCAAAATGCAAGCCAGAATTATCTAACTTTGCCTGCCCAGTCCCCTCATGATAGTAAGTAAGTGTACCAAGTTTGAATGCAATAGCATTGATACTTTATGAGAAAAGTGTACCTAAACGCAAAACTTAACCGGACGCCGACGCCAACGCCGACGCCGACGCCAACGCCGACGCCGACGCCAAGGTCATGACAATAGCTCATAATTTTTTTTCAAAAAATAGATGAGCTAACAAGATACAAAATGCTAGTTTTTATTTTTTGTGGAAGAATATATTCCATTTTAATTTTCCGCAACGATATCTATTCACACGACACACGAACACTAACTTGGTACATGAACATGTGCTGAATGTATTGTCCCACACAAAAATTAAAAAGTTATTGCCATTGTATTTTGAAATATCAACTGTATTGCTTGTTGGAATGGACATGAATAGAGGAATTTTTAAAACACTTTACACAACTATTCAACAGCATTATTTTTATTTATTGTTTCTTTTTTGTTTATAATTAACTATTCATAGACTTAGAAATAATTAGGGTACACTTTCAAACTGAAGATCATCTTACAAAAAACACCATATGCACAATAGGCAAATTATTATAAAATCTAAGAAGCATTGTTGATTAGTTCCTATACCTAAGTTTAGTTTATTTCAATATTTATAATTATTCAATTTAGTTCCTCTGTGTCTTTCACATGTCCTTTTTGGAAACAAATTGGGTCATACATATGATCCACTATCTCGGAAAACGGGCTTAAAAAATGTGCGTAAAGTGTCAATTTTGGTTTTGAAGAGACTTTATTAAAATGAAAATTTCCATAAAAGGGGAAAGTGTTGTCCCAGATTAGCCTGAGTGGACTGTCCAGGCTAATCAGGGACGACACTTTACGCACATGCACTAAGTCTGGTTTTCCCAGAGTGTGCCTAATTTGTTATGAACTAAAAATGCATTCACAACTTTAATTTGTTTTGACAACTCTGATAATACAGAGCATTAGATCATGTTATTGTCCTTTTGCCAATTAACAAACTAAACCAACTGTGAATAATATGTTTATTTTATAGAAAGACTACAAAATATACACAAAGAAGAAGACATTAAGACATTAAAACAAAGTTGAAATACACAACGGTAATCGTATATCTTTTTTTAACTTCAGTTAGGATTCAGGTTAAATGGACACATACAAGTAGACGAGTTTCATGCTATTTTATAACAGAACAAGACAAATGTTGATTGTTCACTGTTTAGTAAAGAGCTTGATATGCAAAATAGTGTTTGTTGTCTATATGTTCTATTGTATAGAAATATGTTTATATAAACAGAAATGCACAAGAAGTATTGGGTAATCGATGTCTGCACAGCCATCTCTAGTCAGACCACTCCTCATCATCAATGTCGTCGCTGCCGTCATCTTCATCATCTGAAAACACACACAATACATTCATTAATTGATAATTCTCCTGTGCAATTTGCGTTGGCATTTTTCAGCAGAAAAAAGAGTGAAAACTTGTCACAAAATATGCCAGTTAAAAGGTCTGTGAAACATTGATATCTGAGGGATTAACTAATCTGTTGTAGAAAAAATAGAACAGAAAATGGCAATGCCATGAAAACAGGTCTTGACTTATTAACATATTAATCTAATTTAATTAAAATAATTGTGCATATCACTAGTTAGGTGTGCAGGTAACCTACTTACACAGAAACTGTCAGCGCAATAACTCCATCCACACTCAAATTTTGTGCAGAAACAGTTTAGCTATTTTAAGTAACAGTGACGTTGACCTTGATCCGACACACCAAAATGCACTTCCAAGCTTAAGTTATTGCATGAAAACCATTGCTCTATTTATAGCAACAGTGACCTTCATTCAAACTTCATTAACAGAAATCAATGCAAAGTATGCATATATGCTACCAAAAACTAAATATTGGCATAATACCTCAATTCATACTAGACTTATTGAGCTGAAATTAGTTTTCTATTTTTACCACCATTGACCATTATCAGACTGGCCCATATGCCATCCCAAGCAACCTAGGAACTAAATTTCAGTGCAATAACTCCATCCAAACTAAAGTATTTTAGCAGAAAGTTTTTTATTCCATTTTAAAAAACAGTTACCCTTCCATTACTTGACTGTCCCCAAGTGCATAACAATATAGGTCTGCATGTTAGCTACCTACACACACTTTCCAGGTAACACCACGTTCCAAACTAAAGTTATTGAGCAGAAACCAATTTTCTATTTTTAGTAACAGTGTCTTTGACCTTGAACAGACCAGATCAAAATTCAATCCCAGGGTCTAGGTCTTTATTTAAGCTTACTATATCTAAAGTTTCATAAAGACTTGTTATTGTCCCCTACCGGTTTCACCGGAGAGGACTTAGGGTTTGCTCTCTGTCTGTCAGTCCGTCTGTCACACTTTTCTGGATCCTGCGATAACTTAAAAAGTTCTTCATATTTTTTCATGAAACTTGAAACATGGACAGATGGCAATATGGAGATTATGCACGTCATTTCATTTTGTTCCTACGTCAAAAATTTATGGTTGCTTAAGCATCAATATAAAAAAAAATAAAACATTCTGACAATGGTGGAGCCTGTAGGGGACATCATTGCTTGGTAATAGCTTGTTTTAAACTAAAGTTATTAAACAGACATCACTTATAAGAGAGCAGGAATAATTAAATTTGCAAATCTTTGATAATTCATAAGTTAATCAGGCACTTTCGCTGGTTATCAAACCAGATTAGGAAAAACCAACTGACTGCCAAACTGACAGTGTGACTCAAATATACTCCTTCCATTCCTCAATAAATATCAATCTTCGACTTCCTCATACCTGTATCCTGCATGACGTTCTTCCTCTGTGCAAGGGCTGCGGCCAGGGCTCCCGCAATCCCGCCCTTGGGCTCGGAGGCAGCAGGGGGGCTGTTGTCAACATCAACCTGGGGAGTGGGGATCAAAAGGTCACTAAGTGGCATACTAGGCTTAATGCATTTGCATAAAGTGTCGTCCCAGATTAGCCTGTGTATACACTTATCTGGGAAAACACTTTCCACTTTTATTGAATTTTGTGTTTAAAGGAGGTCTCCTCTAAACAAAAATCCAGTTTAGGCGGAAAGTGTTGTCCCTGATTAGCTGTGCGGACTGCACATGCTAATCTGAGATGAAACTTTATGCACATGCATAAAGCCCAGTTTTCCCAAAACGGGGATCAAAAGGTCAGTTAATGGCATATAACTCTCCATAATTTAGGGAGGAGCATGAAGCTGGTGTATCTGTAGAGCCATTCCATTGGTTATACCATTGCCTCATACACAATAATCACAATCTAGTTGGAAGGTACAAGGCTATAGGCATCCATGTACAATGTATTTCCACATTCCTTATCTACAGAACACAATACCAGAATTCTTATTCAAATGGGTTCAGAGAGAAACTTTTGCATCTGAAACATACCCATTACGCGTACTCCTCTTTCAAAACAGAAGAATAGGCAAGAAGTTGGCTATTGTTAGGAGCAGTAAATGATCCTTATAACGCTTACATCATTGAAACATCTAAATATGACACATTTTAAGCATTTAGCAAAACTTTCAACCTGCTACCAAAAGAATACATGTACATGTATAGCAATTATATTCTAAGATCAACCAGAAGCAATAATTTTAAAGGCAGCCTATTCTACAGACTTTCGGAAAGATGAACGCTTTGCTAAAACCCCTTTCAAGATAAAGGATTTCTTTAGCTAGTTGAAGAAAAATAACACATAGTTAAACATAAAGGTGTTAGGACTTACACGTTACATTTAATTAACATGTAACAATATAAACAGTGGTTGTCTTTGTAAGCGAGACAGCAAGTTGTTTGACTTTTTCACCAAAGGTAAAATCAGGAAAATGTAGAAAGACATTGCAAAGAAATTCAAATTTGTGTGAAAATATGTAATAGTTTTGATTTATAACTAAAGTACATGACATTCTCTAGAACATATAACGAAATGTCATGTTCTAATATTGTCATAAGATCAAATGATTATTTTACACATAACAAAATGACATCTTACTTAGAAATGACTTGATTTAAATGGCACAGCCTACATCGTTCATTGTTAAGTAGTTTCACATAGATATTGAAACCTGCATAAGCACCACAAGATACTTGCCAGTAGATTACTTCTAGCATTGATTTGGAGTAAAAAAGATCTTTCTAACATTTAAAAGAAACATTATTTCACAATTTGCCTATAGAGCAAAAACACGTACAATAAACAACAAGACTATTGCCAAGCAATGATGTCCCCTACCGGCTCCACCATTGTCAGATTTTTTATCCCCACACTTTTTGAAAAAAAGGTGGGGATATTGTGGTGATCTCCGCCGTCTGTCCGGTTGTCCGTCCGGTTGTCCGTCCGTCCGTCCTGGCCAATATCTCCTCCTACACTATTAGCACTAGAACCTTGAAACTTACACACATGGTAGCTATGAGCATATGTGCGACCCTGCACTATTTGGAATTTTGATCTGACCCCTGGGTCAAAAGTTATAGGGGTTGGGGTGGGGCCGCGTCAGAAATTATCACTCATTTTTTTAGGTTATTTTACATTTACTTCTTTATTTCTACACCGATTNGTGATAATCCATTTCGTATTGACCGGCGCGAAAAGTATGCAGCATGTACGTCGCGTCATTTGCATAGAAAGCGTTGGTGAGCATTGTATAAACAAGCACACATCACGTCAGGGGATTTACGCATGTTCAGTGGCAATATTTCATCGAATCTATAAATAGTCACTCATTCTGATACGTATTTGATACTTTAGATTGGCAATGTTTGCGTTACAGAAATTATTGAGAACTTTTATCGTCAATATTTACCAGAAAGTGCTTTAAAAAATGAAATAAACGGGGATATCTGGTTATACATAGAAACTCGAAAAGTAGTAAGTATGCAGTAATAGAGTCGGGTTTATACGCATGTATTGGGGAATCGTTCGAGTCGGGATTTTACTTTCTATGCGGGAAAGTTTTAAAACAAATAATATATCTTTATAAATGACCTTATACCTGGATGGTTTTCTTGAAGAACATAGTGCACCAAATGACGTCTTTTGACACTGTTTTTCTAAGAGTTATAACGCAGCACAGAACACGTTAAATTTAAAACAAGAGCACCGTCAAGCAGATGCCAACGCTCGGCTATGGATGCTTGGATTTTGTTTTTTTGACCTTTGACCTTGAAGGTCATCATTGACCTTGAATTTTCACAACTCAAAATGTTCAGGTCGATGAGATACACATGAAAAACCAAAACAAAAAAAAACAAAACAAAAAAACAACGTTTTTTGATCTTTGACCTTGAGGGATGACCTTGACCTTTCACCACTCAAAATGTGCAGCTCCATGAGATACACATGCATGCCAAATATCAAGTTGCTATCTTCAATATTGCAAAAATTATGGCCAATGTTAAAGTTTTCGGACGACGACAATTACGACGACGACTACGACGCGGAAGCAAGAGGGCTAGGACAATACCTCGGGTTTTCTTCGAAAACAGCCGAGCTAAAAAATCAACGTCAGGAGGGGACACCGGGGCGTCTGAATTAGTTTCTGTGGAAAGCACTGGCACGCGTTTTACCTGTGACCTTTACAGTGCCCTGACCTTTCCCAAGAAGTTCAACATGTACATGACATATGCTGAACATTTCTGATAAATTATTCTTTTAATTTGAATGATGAATGATTAAGTTATATTCCACACAAACCGTTATTTGCCAAATTTCACATTTGACCCAAAGTTTCATTTTGGGGTTGACCTTTGACCTCTTAATGTGGCCTTGACATTTTGACTAGGGACAAAGACAGTTCACACACATGACAGGCCCCTTCCACATAGAGAACGAAAGTGGTAAATAATTTAAATACTGAATAATGAATGATGTAGTAACAATCAGGACAATCTGTTTCATGGACACATTTTACCTGTGACCTGTAAGGGTGACCTTGACCTTTGAGGTAGGGAGACACGACACACAGTATCGACATTATGAACATGTGTGGTAAATGTTAAAAAGTTTAAAATTGAATGATGAATGAAGAAGCCAGTGTGAGGACAAGCTGTTTTATAACCCACTCTGACCTTTGACCTCTGAGAGTGACCTTGACCTATGATGTAGGGAAGCCTGTGTTACACTTGACATGCAACCTCCCAAAAATGGTCATTGGTGGGCACAGAAACCAACACACACTAAGACACAGACATGCACACACTTGTGTCGCGTTCTGAGAAAACTGGGCAAAATGCATGTGCGTAAAGTGTCATCCCAGATAAGCCTGTGCAGTCCGCATAGGCTAATCAGGTAGGACACTCTCTGCCAAAACTGGATTTTCGCTAAGAAGAGACATCATTTAAACGAAAAGTTCCATAAAAGCAGAAATTGTCATCCCTGATTAGCCTGTGCGGACTGCACAGGCTAATCTGGGATGACAATTTACGCACAAGCATTATGCCCAGTTTTCTCAGAAGGCGACACACTAGACCATTGAAACTATTATATTGAGCTTTCCAAAAGTGGGGGCTCCACAAAAAACAACTACCCGAACAAATATAATGTTTCATTTTCTCAAAAAGAAAAAACAATCAACCTTTTTTAATGTCATCCCTTTCTTAATGGAGTCCAGCAGGTTTCCCCTGGCGTCCCCTCCCTGCCCTGCGGGTGCTCCTGCCCCGGGATCCACGTGCTTCAGCGCCGCCCCTTTGTGAATGTCACTCAGAAGTCCTGCCCGGCCTGGGTTGGCTGGCGCCCCACCCGTGAGTGGTGGGGGAGGTGGGGCAGCAGGAGCGTTGGAGGGAGGGGGTGGCGGGGGTGGGGGTGGAGGGGCTCCTTGACGACCTGGCGGGGGTGGGGCAGCTTGCTGCTTCATAGGAGGCGGTGGAGCACCTGAGTAAAAATAATATGTGCAAAGATAATGTACAGGAACACAATTAACATGCATACATTTGCAACATAATTGGTTAAAAATTTGATTTAGCAACCAAATCTATTTATGAACCTGACATACTGTAGATGACCATTAATTGATGTCCATCAAATGCAGTTGAGTATAGTTAATTAAGTAAATATTTAATTTTTAAATTTCATACTTAAAAAAAAAGCACAACTAACATTCTCAAATGCTCAGCTAATTTTCACCTATCTAACCCTGTCTATAGTACGTACCGTGTCCTTGTAGTTGCCTGTTTGGGGGAGGAGGGGGTCTTGGGCTAGGGGGTTGGAGCGCCATGGGAGGGCGACCCTGGGTGGTCGGCAGGGGTGGTGGGGCCCCTCTAGGGCCTGCGGGCGGTGGAGCTTGGCCCCTACTGGGCGGGGGTGGAGGGGGACCACTCGGTGCTTAAAATAAATAAATCAAGATTAAATAAGCAAGTATGATGGTTGATAAAAAAACTTCTAAGACACACATTATATTTTTTTCTTAAAATTGATTCCTAAAACCGTTTCTGAAGAACAAAATAAGTTTGATCAGCATATTCAGAAACTATACAGTAAAACATATTTTCAACATTCCAATGAAACAATGTATACCATACTTTGTTAGTATTTTTTTTTTTTAACCATGCGTAAAAAGGGCTAGAGGTCTTGTTCAATATTAGTTACATAAAGAGTACCGGTATATATTTTTTAAAGCATTGGATTTTTTACATTTCCACCCCCTGACTGAAAATTTTCTATAACCAAATTCATCTTGTTTTTTCTGAAAACTGATTTAATAAATTTTGACAACATTATACAACTACTTAAGGAAGGGGCTTTTTTTAATCTTGCTTATTTAATTTACATAACATGTTGTCATGCGAATAATACAATGTAGCAAAGTAGAATTTTCTTTCTGCATAATTTAGTAATTGGCCATTTCTTCCAACAATACTTAATGTACAATGTGCCATAAACATGATGCTTACTTGACTGTTGCTGTGCCATCTCTTTCCTCAGTGCCTCAATTCCCCCCTTCTTGTCCACGAAGTCGTAGATGAAGTCAATCGTTTCTTCATCCACGTTACTACTCTCTATTCCAATCTGCTCAAACAGCGTCTTCATCTCTGGATCCAACTTCTGCATCTGTTATGACAAATCAATTATTATTAGACCCTCGTTCTGAGAAAACTGGGCTTAATTCATGCGCGTAAAGTGTTGTCCCAGATAAGCCTGTGCAGTCCGCATAGGCCAATCAGGCACGACAATTTCCGCTTTTACTGTATTTTCTGTCAAAGGAAGCCTCTTCTTAGCAAAAATCCATTATAGGCGGAAAGTGTCAGCCCTGACAAGCCTGTGCGGATTTTTTTCCTGGAGCAAGGCTTTTTAATCTATAAATGAACACAATTTTATTTATCTAGGCGGTGGTCTGCAAGAGGCAATACATATTTTATCTTATCTTACCTTCTACAGAATACTGGCTTTCCATTGGCTAAGACAGGTCACATGCTGAGAGTGTATTTTTTCCATATTAGGTCAGTGGCTTTTCATATTATATTTGTAACCTTTAATGATGCCATGAATTAAACAAGATATTATGTCATGAAATACAGTATAGCTAGCATTTCTGCTGTTATTATGTTGATGCTGAATAAAGAATGGTACTTGTCAAATAAAAGCATTACACTGCTTCTAACTGACCCCAGACGGTGTTATACAGGGAAGTGAATTTATATCGGACTCAAGCTTAGCTCTTGCCCAATTTAAATTAACTGACCCCCTATAATACCATACTTTGTTGCTACCAATGTTCCCTGAGGTTGCCGATTGAACTAAAATCCACAATTTCCTGATTTCACAGGAGACATCATATCTATAACAATACTGCAACATTTCAATAAGAGTGTTACACTTTTAAAGCCTATACTTATTATATATTGTTCTACTGTGAAATTTCTCTTTAAGGAACTTGAAAATGTAAACGTTAATGCTAGCATACACTAACTTTGTTTTCTTACAAGAAACTTTTCGGTTTTTAGTCAATACTTATCTCCCATTCTAATATACTACAATTGTACAAGTTTTTTATCTACCTGTTTTCAGCTTAGTTTAGTGACATTAATGTTAAACATGCAAAATTAAATTTGATTGGCATTTGTGGAATTGTCTATTCTTCACAACAAGCATGCGCTAGTCTACATACGTCAAGCCCAGTGTTTGGGTCCCATCCCACATGGCTGACATGTCTGAAGTCTGTAGGCGTGCTGATGTCTTCCTTGGTGAGTTTCTTCCGCCCCTTGGCCCCCTTATTATCTTTCTTCTTGGGGTCATATTTCACCGTGTTGTTTGGCTTCACTGTGGTCAAGTTGACCTGGGCAGGTGGTGCTCCTGATCCTAAAAATAGACAACCAATCATATTGCTGTACAATCATCTGACATAATCTGAAACATAATCTTTCTTATGTAAACTTGAAATTTGTCATGTACAACGAAGCCCCCACAAGACATGTTTGGTCATACCAAATTCACTATTATATTCAACAGTCATCAAAAAAACAAAGGGCCCTCATTCAGCCCAAACTGGTCGAAGCCAAATTCCTTCCTTTATATTCATCTACAAATTAAGGAAATTTAGATTTTAAAGTTTGATAAAAATCCTCCAGGAAGTGAAAAAGGAGTTTGGTACAAAAAATTAAGGTACTACCATATGTTCTTGAATATAAGGCGGTTTGACTATAGGATGGGGTCTCCGACTATTGCGTCAATTTCATCCTATTTATCATTGACCTGATTATAAGATGGGGCAAAAATATCCACATAGAAATTTTTTGTTTTCAGTTCAGTGCAGTATGTGTCACTATTATACCCTAATTACCAACATTCCATGCTGCCATAGTTTCTCAAGGACGCAAAATAGATGTCAATTTATCACCCTATTATTGTGTTGGTGACAGTTTACTGCAGTTGTTCATCTTTAAGTGCTATTTGAATTCGTATAAAGCACAATTAAGTTCAATTAAAACATGCTTTTCTGCAATTATCTTTGATCATTATCAAAACTTAAAACTGTGCAGCAAAAACCAATATTGATATTTTTCTTGTCATCCCTAATTTTGTTATGATATCAGAAAATCATTTCTTGATATCACAAAATCCGTCGTTTTTCATTCAGAAAATAGAACCCATTTCTTGATAGCAGCCTGGAAGGAAGCAGGAGGAACTTTCACACCCAAGGAAAAGAACTCCAAGAAAATCGACGAGTTCCAGACCATTTCACTGCTAAACGTGGAAGGGAAGACTTTCTTCGCTATCCTTGCCAGACGACTTACGACCTACCTCACAGCCAACAAGTACATCAACTCGTCTGTTCAGAAGGAAGGCGTTCCCGGTTTCTCAGGCTGTGTAGAGCACACCAATGCGATCATCCAACTGATATGAGTTGCAAAGGTAAGTAAGAAGATCTCACAGTTGTCTGGCTCAACCTCGCCAATGCATATGGTTCCATCCATATCCAGTTGATCTACAAAGCCCTCCAACATTACCATGTTCAAGCCAGTACTCAGAAAATCATCACGAGCTACCTGGCTGGTATCAAACTCCGGTTCTCCGTAGGTGACCAGCTGACGGACTGGCAGAAGTTGGAGAAAGGAATTGTCACCGGATGCACAGTTTCTGTAGTACTCTTCATCATGGGAATGAATCTTCTGATCAATGCAGCCCTCAGAGAGACACGCGGACCACGGACGGAATCAGGGATCTACCAGCCATCCAGTCGAGGCTTCATGGATGACCTCATTCTCACAACTACAACCCATGTACAGGCGAGATGGATGTTGACTGCTCTTACAGATGTCGCTTCATGGGCCAGGATGAAATTCAAGGCTGCAAAGTCCAGATCTCTGATCATCAAGAAGGGCAAACTGACAGACAGATTCACCCTCCAAGTACATAACGAGGAGATACCATTGATAATGAAGAGCCCTATCAAATGTCTTGGGAAATGGTTGATGCAAGCCTACAGGACAGCGACAATGTCAGAAAGCTTGAAACCCAGGTAGATGAGGGCCTGAAGAATATAGACCGCAGCAACCTCCCTGGAAAGTTCAAAGCCTGGCTATACCAGCATGCCCTACTACCAAGGCTAATCTGGCCAATGATGCTGTATGAGGTTTCAAGCTCACAAATAGAAGCCTTAGATAGGACCACCAGCTGACACCTAAGGAAGTGGCTAGGAATACCCCCCGGTTTCTACAGCGTAGGACTGTACGGAAAGAGCAACAAGCTTCAACTCCCACTGTCCTCACTGGTGGAGGAATTCAAGACAGCCAAGACAAGACTGGTACTCACCCTAAGAGACTCCACAGATGAGCAGATACGAGAAGCAGGCATTGATACCCACACCAGCAGGAAATGGTCGGCCGCAGAGACTGTCAGCCAAGCTGAGGATTCGCTCAAGCACAGTGACATTGTAGGGTTGACTGCTGTCGGTCGTCAGGGGATTGGCGCGACAAAAACACTTCTGTGGAGCTGAGCAGACAAGAAAGAGAGGCGCGCCATGATCCAGGCAGAAGTCAGGAGGTCAGAAGAAATCAAGAGACAAACTAGAGCGGTAGAAATGGGAACACAGGGAGCATGGACAACATGGAATACACTAGACAGGAAATTGACCTGGGACGACATCTGGAAGTATAACTTCACCAGACTTTCCTTCCTCCTCAGGTCAGTCCATTACCTCCTACCATCATCCCCAAACCTCTGCCGTTGGGGACTCATACCAGACCCTAAATGCCAACTGTGTGACCGTCCTGGCACTCTAGAACATGTTCTTTCTTGCTGCCCTACAGCTCTGTCACAAGGGAGATACAGATGGCACCACGACAATGTCCTCAGAGAGGTGGCTGACTGACTGGAACAAGAAAGGAATAAGGAACGCAGTAGCACCCTGCGACAACAGATGATCAACTGTGTGAAGCTGGGTGAAACTGCACAGAGACAGCTGACACAGAAAACCTCGATCCTCAACAGAGCAACCAGATGGAGCATAAAGGTTGACCTTGACAACAAGCTGGTCTTCCCAAGTATCGTGCAGACAAACCTCAGGCCCGACATCGTACTGTGGTCAGAGGCAAGGAAACAACTCATCATGATCGAGTTAACTGTACCTTTGGAAACCAGATGGGAGGAGGCCTATGAGAGGAAAAAGTCTAAGTATACAGAACTGCTCAAAGCTTGCAACCAAAGCGGCTGGCACACTTGGTTGTTCCCCATAGAAGTAGGCGCTAGAGTGTTCTGTGTACAATCTGTGTGCCGACATTCACACTGAAGCTACGGTGGCCCCACCCTCCCGAGATGTCCATGGTTCAGGGGCGAAACATTGACGACGGAGGGACTCCATGCTGATGATGAATGTCGATCAGCAATACACAACCACCATAGAACTTGAGTCTACAGAAGATTCATGGGTGGGCGTGATATTGTCTTCAACTAATATCAAGAAATTATTTTCTGATATCACAAAATATAATCAAGAAATACACTATTTGATATTAAAAAATTCATGTCCTGATATCAAGGAATGTCTCAATTGCACCCCATACAACCACTCGTGTTAAAAGTTTGTTCAAATGGAATGTAAATTCTAACAGTTATCTTAACTGAGTATTAATTGGTTTTCAACATCTTGCAAGGCATGTATTTGTTTGTGTGTATTTAAATATATATACCCAACATTATATCGTTGCTGTCGTTCTCAAACCTCGTAGCTACAAAATGACAACTTTTAAGGAGGGAGAAAAAACCGTCACATTTTTTTATAACGATGTTTAAGAAATCGAAATTCTGTCAAAATACCAAACAAATGAAGCTGCAAAATACGTTATAAGCCGTAGACGCGTAAGTCATACTGATATTCAGAAATAGTAGCTATGAAAGTACGATATGGTAGCTATGATATTTTGTCACCACAGTTTTACACATACGACATTTTGAAAAAGTACGAAATGACGTACTAAAGGTGAAATGACGTAGCTTTGAACATCATGTGGCTTTTTCATGGGCTCTGATTGGCATAAAGCTACGAGATATAGCAGCATCACAATTTGTCAGGATAAAAGGACGTAGCTTTGAATGTCACATGGCTTTTTCATGGGCTCTGATTGGCAGATCAGATCAGATTCATATATTTGGAAAAGACGAAAAAAAAGATTTGAAAAATTTGGAGCTAAGAGGTTTGAGAACGACAGCGACGATATACGCTCGTGTGTGTATTTAGAAGTTTACGAGGTCCTTCCGCGTCTGAGACTGAATTACATGTGGACCTGGAGTGTTTCCAAGCACTCCTACCTAATTTACTTAATACACTTAAAAACTGTATAGCTGCAACTTCAAGCTATCTTGTTTTTATTGAAAGATTTTTAATTTTGGTATGGTCTTGAGTTGTGGGTAAGCCAGAGTACCTGAAGGAAACCCCACCTGTCCGGTATATATATATATATGGTGACCATCAACCAACTCACATGCTTTCAGGAATAAGGATTGAACCCAGGTTGCCTAAGTACCGGTAAGAAGCGCATGGACCAACCGAACAGCCTTATATCTACGCAAAGTTAGTTCCCGTATATAAAGTATATTTGCAACTTGTATTACCATTGTGACAAGATTTTCAATTTTGATTTTTTAATGACTTAAATTTATAAACACCATAAATGTCAATAAATGCGTGAAAATGTGTAACTAAAACATGAGTTTTCAATCATTATAGCTTGAGTTATAGGAGATAATTTACTGACTCTTATAAGCAATTCAAACTAATTCCAGTGTAGTCTCCCTTTTGTCACAAATATTGTCAATACACAGAATGCCATTTTTTGGAATCTTATAACATAAAATGCATTTCATCATATTTGGATTTAAATGTATTGAGCTAGCTTAACATACATACATGTATATAATAAACAATGTATATACAAATATTGTTTATACTGTCATTTTCAGCTGCCTCAATACTGTATTTATGAAAATTTACATTCAGAAATGTATGTAAAATTTGGAGATAAATTTTAGGACACTCTTTAAAGACGGGTCAGCAACTTTTAGATGAAACTCTAAGATAAAATTTTCCATCTTATAATAAAGAAAATACGGTATAAATATCAGTATATATTTCGTAGTAAAACCCAGACAAAAAGTAATAATTCCTTTCATAAAGATCATATGCACATTCAGGTTCCCTCAGCTGTGAAACTTTAAGCAAAATCTGCCAAGCATTCAAAGAGGAGTTGAAAACACAAAATTTTATTAGGACCATATACATATACTATACAGTGGAAATTCAGATGAAGGGCCATAATTCAGCCCAAAACTCGTTTCAGCCCAAATTCCTTTCTTTACAATCAACACATTTTAGTTACTGTCAACAGAAAAAGTTTGAACAAGATCCACCCTGTATTTAAAGGGAGTTGAAAACACAAGCTTCAGGAAGTAGGTACATATGTACATATGGATTGACAAGTGCAAATGCTTCCAGGGCCAAAAAAATCTTCTTTGAAGAAGCCGAATATCGGCCGCTTCCCCAACCAAAGTAACTACTTTTTTTCCCCAAATGGGACCCAAAGATTTCCGTTTGAGGGGTAAAATTCGGAAATTGGGACGGGTCCCGTTCATTTTGGGAACGGGTTTGGGAACGTTTACCGGACCCATCCAAAGAAGGAAAAAAAAACACTGTTAGTACCGAGCAATCTAAATCCACAGTCAGTTCAATTTTGTATCTGTAGAGTATCTGTACCTTCCTAACTTTGTGGCTACCCAATATAATTGATTTCATGTATCAACTCCATTATGCAAATGAAATACAAATTTCTTATTTTCCCCAAATAAGAAAAAATCACGCTATTTTTCCGCTTAAAAAAGGCTGAGGCCCCTTCCCTAAAAAGGGTATTTTGGCCCTGGCTTCGTGCCTTCCAATCCATGGGGGAATACAAATCAAAATGGCTGTGTTACAGCACACACACAATGACATCATGCTTCTCGTAAGGAGCAATTATACTGGATCAGATACAGCTTTTGTTTTATATTTCTCTATTCCTGTTGAAGGATTGCACACCTTAGTCAGGTTGCCATAATACCTACCAACATTGATGGGCTGGTTACTTCCGCCTGAGTTCCCACGATTACCAGGAGGATTCTGCTTTCTTCGCTCTGACAACAAATTGAAGAAGTAAATTAATATTCACATTTCTTCACTTTTTATGTGTGCAAAAATTTAAAAAATTATTCTTTCTAGTCTCCAAGGAAATCCATCAAAATTATGACACACAATAATTTACTGGAATGTAAGAAATAACGTAAGTTCTTTGTTTCAACTTACCAGACCGACCATAATTTTGAGTGCTGATTCCAACACTTTTTGGTAATCCAGGTTTTTAATGTTAAATTTTTTTGCAACATTCAATAACATTGACTAAATTTACTTTTACAAATACAGAAATATATATTTTATTAAGATTTGTAAGATATCTGTCATTGAACATAAATTTAAAGTGGGAAATACCTCATAGATAACAAGGGCTGTTTGTAAAACATGCATGCCCCCTATATGGGATATAAGTTGTAGTAGCAGCCATTGTGTGAATACGTTTTTTGTCACTGTGGTGGTGGTGGTGGTGGTGGTGGTGGTCGTGGTGGTCGTGGTGGTGGTNATGTACCTATGAAATTTTATGATCCCAGGCATAAGCGTTCTTGAGTTATCATCCGGAAACCATTTTCCTATTTCCAGTAACTGAGACCTTGACCTGTGACCTTGACCTTTGACCTAGTGACCTCAAAATAAATAGGGGTCATCTGCGAGTCATGATCAATGTTCCTAAAAAGTTTCATGATCCTCGTCCTAAGCGTTCTTGAGTTATCATCCGGAAACCACCTGGTGGACGGACCGACCGACCGACAGACATGTGCAAAGCAATATACCCCCTCTTCTTCGAAGGGGGGCATAATAAAAAAATATATACAAAATTGGCTGATCTTAGTAACCTATTTATTTTGAGACATAAGTTAAATTTAGTTAAAGCCTATTTATTTTAGCTCGATTGCATCGAAAGCCTCAGGCTTATTGGAACGCTCTCAAGTCCGTTTCCTGGGCCTATAACCAGAACTTGGTGTCTTTGAAGGACATTAGACATTTTGAGACATTAATGGAAACAAACAACTGATTTTGTTTGGCCTAATGCTACAGCTTGATTGTGACGGTAGTTGTCCTCACCCATGCGTTTCTGGACCCTCTCCATGAGCTTTCCCTCAACCATCTTCTTAAAATGGTTCGCCTCCGTCTCACTGGCGAAGTTGAGACCAGCCTGGCAGTCCTGGGGAAAAACAGGGGAGAGAACTTGCAAACTTGCTCAGACACACAAATTAAGGTCAAATTAAAGGTTAGTTTAAACATATTTATTTCAAACAATAGACATTGTGTTACATAGAATTACATACAACATTTATAAAGTTAACATATTTGAATAGGATTACAATGAAACACAATGTCTTATATAGTTCTTCTCCCTCGGCTAGAGAATCCCCTATACCAAATTAAAGGTTGGGCATATGGTTAGCAAGGGAAAGCAATAACTATACAAAGTATCAAAGAGTTGTAGCATGCAGTAGTGAGACGTTAATAAACTAGTCTGTCTGTCTGCAGTGTAGGTGCTTGATGAAACGGTAAAATCACCTCAATCTGTCACAAACAGAAAGACAGGGAGAGACAGACAGGACAATTGATGTATTCAACGAATATCCAGATGTTGCAAATCAGGTGCATAAAAAGTGCCTAACACAACATTCACAGATTAAAAGGGCCATAATTTTGCCATACATTACAACAAATGGACATATATGAGTCATGTATAAGAAAATAAAACTATATCCAGGGCTCACGCTGGGCTCAAATTTTAGGGAGAAGTGACTTCTCCCTGGACACTGATTTAGGGAGAAGTGAGGAGACTTTAGGGAGAAGTGGAGAGACTCGGACACAAGGGTTTGCGTGTAGGGCGTTACAACACACATATATGTGTATCACATTATTGCAGTATACCACTTTAGTACACATAATATTTCTTTTGTGTATCTTAATATTTCTAGCAGATCTAATGAAACAAGTAATAATAGACACAACAGTAAATAACCATAATTTTACTAGCTCTATATTCAATCCATTTTGATGTAAATATATATGATATTAAAAAGACTAAAGTAT
Source organism: Dreissena rostriformis (assembly GCA_007657795.1). Taxonomy (NCBI): domain Eukaryota; kingdom Metazoa; phylum Mollusca; class Bivalvia; order Myida; family Dreissenidae; genus Dreissena; species Dreissena rostriformis. The sequence goes on from VMBQ01005794.1 coordinate 39,301, forward strand.
TTCAAAGGTAATATGTTTATGAAGCTTTAGCCAACATAAGCTTAGAGCAGATATTTATGTTAGTAATATTACATTTAACATATGCTTTGTTCATGTGTGTTTGCAACACATGAACAAAACATATGTTAAATGAAATATTTCAGGTATACCAAGCACTCAAAGTAAACAATAAATGGAATAAAAGTATCAACACTACTGATATGTTTACAACTCATACAGCGCTTCCAATAGCTTTAAAAAGTTGGAAGTCCTGACTTCCAAGCCTTAAATTTTGGACGTCCCAGACATAAACAGTTGGAAGTCCCATTTTTATTTCAATGAATGTTTCAGTAATCGCCACCGTATGTGTTCATCGCTGGATACACACATGTTACAACTCTATCCATTGACCCATAGTCCAGTATACGAGTGACTTTAATTTATAATTAGTAAATTGACGTATTTTTTCTTTAGTTTCAATGAGTCAATATTTTCTCATTGTGTGCATTAATGCCGATCTAAATTTTTCATTCTAAAATACTGCATGTACTGAGTTGCGCGTCTATATTTAGTTACAGCACATTGTCTTTTTTAACACGCACGCTTTCCACGCTTTTCATGCGTGTAGTTTGACAGACGTCAGCAACAATTTCGCGCTGTTATTAAAACACGTGTTTTTCATGGCATACATGTATAGTGATTGGTGTACGCTGAGATTTGTAGTAGCAAATATTATCACATGGCTGTAGAAGAATGGTGTAATTCAGTTCTATAAATGGGCGTGATGAAATATACTTGTACTGAAATTAAATTGTTACCACATAAACAATTTAACGGGTATTGTTTTCACAACTTACTCGCCATACGTAATTGATTGCTCACCATTTGCATTTAACTTTTCATAAGTAACAGTTACAGTAATTGTTTACGGTAAAAAGGTGTGATAATGATGCCGGACACCGTCTCTAATGTACTGTTTAAATACCGTTGTATATTACGTAAGTGGTAAAACTGTGATTCCCTGTTAATCGATCTGCGATAAACGCTTACTTCATGACCGCGTCAATCAAAATAATGGTCACTAGTTACCCCGCCCTCATACGCATTCTTGTTACCGATTGGACGCCGAACTACACAGTTTGGCGACTGGAAAGTTACCTGAGAATTTCTCGTGGTACATCTGTGTCAGCGAACATTACTGTGTAATGTGATTCGATACGCCCGTCACGCTATCTCTTATCAGTGGATTATCTATTAGTAATTACCCCATATGGCGATTAAAAGCGGAGTTTGTGAAGTGAATGACCCGATTTACTGTTGTGATTTGTACGTCCCGTGTATTAGAAAACAGTATACATGCGGATTAATCGGACGTCCAAGTGACGATTTGTTAACAAACACCGGTGAGAGGGAGACTGGAAGTCGCTTTTTATCTACAATTTCTTAAATTTTAGGCGACGTTTGGCGTAAGAAAGCCACTAAGTCGCTCACGTCGCCCCCTAACGTGAGCCCTGATATCTAAGTGAACACTACAATATTTACAGCCATGTATTAGAAAGAGATACAACTGTATCTAAGTGAACACTACAATATTTACACAACTTATTCACACATTAAAAAGGGACATAATTAACACATGCAACACATCATTCACACATTACAAAAAGGGACATTACTTGGTAAGATGTTCATAAAATCATGTTTTATCCTTTCCCGATCAGAAGCAATGAAAATGGCTATATGCACCCAGCATAAAGCCAGAAAAGACTGCGAGTAACTCGCAGGCTGATCAGGTTTGTATGCTGTTTGCTTCACATCAGTATCATAGGGTTGGAAATTTAAAAAAAGGTCTTCAATTTAATTTGATTGTCTAAAAGTCTACAAACACGCCAAAATGCTTATATGATCAGTAAATAGTTAAATATGCGGTCAGTCAATTTTTCTCAACGTACATGTGCCTCAAATGTGTGGAAGTAGTCTCGTGGGGTCTTGTATTGAAAGTGGTTGTAGAGCTCCTGTTCCCACACCACCTGACGTGTCTGCAAACAGAACATAGGTATGTTGTGAAAAGGGGGTTTAATGCATGTGCGTAAAGTGTGTCCCAGTCCGCACAGGCTAATCAGGGATGAAACTTTCCGCCTTTCCTAGAATTTTGCTAAGAAGACTTTGTTTAAACGAAAAATATCATAAAAGTGGAAAGTGTCATCCCAGATTAGCCTGTGCAGTCTGCACAGGCTAATTTGGGATGACACTTTACGCGTATGCATTAAAACCTCTTTTCACAGAGCAAGGCTCATATCTGTTGTGCAAGGCCTGCTGCATGTTATCACCAATGACACTTAGGAAAAATAATAAACACCATGTGTTATAACTGCCATTAAGTCCCTTTGATGTAAGGTTACACCGCAGTTTAACAAGTAATTAATGGCGCATTTAACCGAACATTGCTTCTATAATTATAACGACCTTAAGAAGCTGTCTCTGTCTCAGCCATATATCTTTCTTCGACATGTTTAACATACTGACCGCAAAGCAGACAGACGGAAATAACAAAATCACGACAAGAACAACAACATCCATGTAAACTGCGGTCGTCAGTGAGCCTGCATGTTCAAGTCGAAACAAGGAAGCTTACTCCCAAAAAGTTGCATAACATAATTAACATTGATTGAATGTGCATTGTATTCTAGTTATTAGAAACTTACAAGGACATGTGATGAATTCTTTATTAATGACAGAGTACAATGAGCTTTGTGACCGATTCGTCATGTCATTTCTTAACATGCAGTGACAATGCACAAGACAAAAACCAAACATGGACAGAAATACCATTCAGATGCAACAAAATAACTGAAGCACTTCATCATAAAGGGCAAATTCCTTAAAAATTTAAAACACAATATCACAGATATATCATAGATTCAATCAAACCATGGAATGAGGCCAGGTGACTGTAGGACAAATGACAGGATATTGTTCGATGAAACATGCTTACAAATGATAATTAAAAACCATAAAACACATAACGATGAAAAGAAACCAAGCATTCAGGGGAAACTGCATCTGCATATTTTACTGTTATTTGACAAGGTCTAATCAATCAAACATGTTAAATGTATGTGTCTTATCCTCTCTGGAAACAGTTTATGATAGAACTATCAATCACAAAATGTTCATAAATCAGTAATAAAGCATAAACATCCTCCAACATCCAATCAAAATGAATGATTTTTTTTATAGAAGTGAAATGATGTAGCTTACTTTCACACACCACTAAATGTATCAACTTTGACAAATTCAAGCCCATCGAGCCAATCAGCTTTATTACGCAAAATTGATCACTATAATTATGTATTATTTATACTGGCCTTGTCACGTTCATAACAAATACTTCAATATTAAAATTAGTTTTGTTAAATCACTGTTGATCAGCCAATGAACAATGCTTTATCAGTGCTCCAGCTAGGATTTGAAGGGGGGGGCTATTTTGTCAAAAGGGCACTTTCACGCGCAGTATATTGTCAAAAGGGCATTTTCGCGCTGTATTTTGTCAAAAGGGCACTTTCGAGCTCGCGGCTGTATCCAAAATACTCATTGTTGCATATAAATTTTTATATTATTCATTTATGTTATAATACATTATTTCCATTTAACTATTAATTTTAAAATAAAAGGGCAGGGAGGGGCCTGGGAAGGGCAGGGTAGAACTTCGGAAGGGCAGGGTGGCGCGCTCTTCCATTTAGGCCTAGCTGGAGCACTGCTTTTTTTAAACAGTTATACATTGTACTTCCAGGTCTAATACATTTTGACCAGACACAAAGAAGGCAATTGTAAAACAGGGCTTTCAATAACTTTTGAACTTTTGTGTCCACAAAGGTCATTCAGGGACAACACTTTCCACCTAACTGGATTTTCATTAAGAAGAACCTTTCTTTAAACAAAAAATTCCATAAAAATGGAGAGCGTCCTTGATTAGCTTGTGGGGACTGCATTGCTAATCTGGGAAAACACTTTACACGCATGCATTCAGCCTATTTTTCCCATTGTGCAGCTCAAGTGTAAATGCAAGCTTTGTAGGGATGCAATTAATCTAAAAAAGTTTGGTTTGGAATCTTTTCTAATTAAAATTTCTTAATTCGCATCTAAGTGCAAAAAATCTTATATCCTTCTTTGCTATATTTTCATCACATAGATTTTGTGTGTTCTCAAAACATGTGAAATGTATTTTTTGTTTGAAAAAAAAAGATAACATTCAGCAAAAATTGCTACACATGTCGTGTTAAAGTAATTAATTTTTAAAATATTCACTTTCATCCAGTGTGATGGGGTTAATTAGAAAAAAATATCTTAAAATGTAATGTTTTCCCTTAAAATGATGATTGAACAATTACCACAACCGTATTTCAGAAGGATTAACAATTAACACTTCATCTAAAAAAAATCTACTTTGAGATAGTCTTCCATGTTTTCTCATTTAACCCTTTGCATGCTGGGAAATTTGTCGTCTGCTAAAATGTTGTCTGCTGAATTTCTAAAATTAGCATTTTCTTTGATTTTTTTTCAAAGAATACTATCAGAATAGCAAACAGTTTGGATCCTGATGAGACGCCACGTTCTGTGGCGTCTCATCAGGATCCAAACTGTTTGCAAAGACCTTTAAAATCCGGTTCCAGCGCTAAAAGGGTTAGATAATTACCACACTGACTGATCTAAACACAATCATCATACTCACAGACAACAAGAGCTGTGTTTGTGACACACAATGCCCCCTACTGCGCTTTGAAGCCCCACGTACGGCAGCTATTTTACAAACAAGGTTATATTTTGAATGTTAAGGTCACAGTGACCTTGACCTTTGACCTAGTGACCTCAAACCATGTTTGATGGTAGATCTCAATGAGGTGCATGCACATTGAAAAATTTAAAGAACAATAAAAAAATATAGACCCAAGAGTTTTCATTTTATGAGCAAGGTTTAAGTTTTGGGACAGACACACACATACAATGACAGATAGACAGACAGACGGACAGACAGGCCAAAAACAATATACCCCTGATCATTTGATCTGGGGGCATAAAAACCAGTCATCAAATGACCCCAATTGTTTACTACATTTGTACATCTATTAAAATGTTAACAAATGAAAGAGCAATCCCAACTGAATCAGAATTCTGGGAAATTGAAAAGGTACTCTCAGATAATCAGATAGATCAAATTTCTTTGTGTAATTTCGATACCCGTTGCAGCACTAAAGCTTTGTTTAAGGTCAGTCCTATGTCAATTTGCTAAAATGCCTTTTATTCAAAGAAACATATATATTATATAACAATCACATAGATAATTGTCCTTCCAAGTTGGTAATTATTATGCATGTATTATGACTATTTTCCATGACTGTTCTATTGTAAGTCTTGGAACTTCCATGGCTGCTTCAACTGTGTAAGTCTTGTGACTCAAAATAGAGGTAAATTACTTCCATTATTGCAAGCCTTGGACATTTCGCCTGTAATGCACTTTATCAAAAATACAAGAAAGGACTACACATTTTTAATATTGGTCCTGTCAGTCAATTATATCTACAATTATTTAATTACACAAAAAAACAACGAATTCCCCATATTGACAAGAGCTGTATTCTTCATCAAGGCTGACAAGAGGTCACATACACAGGCATGCAAGGTCAAGACAGGCAGCCTAGACCGTCATATAACCAAACACACCTGCCCAGGTAATTAGCATTTATTAGTGGCTGTCAAAGTGTCTGTACCCTACTAACAGTACTGATAGATTACAAGTCACAAGTGGGAGGATTTAACTGTACCATGCTGCACCATGTAATTAAAAGCTCCCCGAAATATGATAGGAGCTTTATATGTGTCTGTGTTGGTGTTTTATTGACATAAATTCAAGCACATGTTAAATGTACGGTACATTTAACAGATTCTGAAAATTTATCAGGATGTCCAACTTTGGTTTATTCAAAACCATTAAAATGAATGGAAATGATTTAATGTTAAATTGTTAGTAAGGTTGGATATGTTAATTACAAGTCACACATCTTATTTAACCTTATTTATAAATTTACATATTTGAACATATATCAAAAGGACCTGTCAAACATGTTTATCCCGAATCTACAAAAGCAAAATACATGAAAAATTTATGTATTTTTTTTAACAGATCATCATGGGATTAATTTGGAAACTGGGCTTTCTATTTATAGGTATTGCTCAGCACAACACAATGTTACATTGACAGCTCACATTTGTCCTCTAGCTTAACCCTTAGCATGCTGGGATATTTGTCGTCTGCTAAAATGTTGTCTGCTGAATTTCTAAAATTAGCATTTTCTTTGATTTTTTTCAAAGAATACTATCAGAAGAGCAAATAGTTTGGATCCTGATGAGACGCCACATTCTGTGGCGTCTCATCTGGATCCAAACTGTTTGCAAAGGCCTTCAAAATTCGGTTCCCGCACTGAAAGAGTTAAATAAATGATACATTTTACCACACTTAATCAGTTAATGAATAATCACTTTTTATAGACTGTCCCTAAACTTTTCATCAGGCAGTTAATAACAATACATTATTTATAATTTATTGCCCATCATAGCTATTTTTAACAAATATGCAGTTACAGGTACTAAAGAACAGCAGTTTTACCATAAATCTGTCGGTTTCCACCACATGATATCATCTCTCATTTGAAAGCTTTCGGATGTCACCTGACTGTAAGGTAATTTTCTGTACGTCATACAGACTCGTGACAAGCGAAATGACTTTGCCTTTAATCGCTCATTCTTGTGACAAGCGTTTCTGCAAGCAGCGTGACAGAGCACGCTTATTGATGTTTGTAAACATACTGCTTTCATCGAGCAGCCTGACAGTGCTTGCGTCTGACGTTTGTAAACACAAGGCTTTTACTTTCACTTTTAAAAATAAGAAATTCAAACTTCCCAGCCTAACATTTTCGTAAGTTTTGATGTAGGAATTTATAAGTTTTGACAATATCACACAACAAACAAAATAAAACATGTACATTGCAAGTTGCATAGCATTATATTACTACTCTAAGTACAGCTTTTAATTTGTCTCAGTTAAGTTTTTTCCTCTAAGTACATGTAGTATGCTTTTAATCTACGTTTGGAAACTTTGATTTATAGTTCTGATCAAGACTGAATATTGTCCAAGTCCTCTAGTCCAAGAATTGAATATTGAAACTCTAATACATATCTAAAGCATTTTTTATGTTTTGATTTGTCAATGACAGGAAGTTTGGAAGTATTGACAAAAAGGGAGTACTGTTAATTTCTCTCTGATGATATATTGGAAAGTCATTTACTTTTTTTTAAATACATTGTACATAAGGGGTTTTTATGAACCATTATTAATGNTGTGTGAGCGTTATATTCACCCTGGTATGCAGCAAATGACAGAAGATATTTATGTCTCAATAGAAAGAGCTGGCCTTGGAGCAGCCACAAGCTTGTTTGGCTAATTATACACACAGTCCACTGGCCATTCATTTATGATTGGGACATGAAATCATCATAACAAATTAGTTCCTTTGAGGCCTGGTCACAGATGTATGGCAATGTTGTTTTGATCGCATGCAAACACCAGAAAGGCAGGCACTATTCATAGTAGTAACATTTTCATACTTAGTGTGATGTAATATTATCAATTTCTGTCATTTTCTCTTTTAAGTAAGACAAACTTACAAAAATACGTTATTTTGCAAAATCTATTACTATTTCTCAATCATTCACAAATTATAATATATTTAAAATTGGTAAGCAAAATGTTCATTGTTTTGTCAACTTAAAAATATATTAGCACATCAAAAGATTTTCCAACATACTTTTTTTCTAAATTGATAGGAATAGTTTACTCATACTGAAATGGCAACAGATAATGTTATTTAAATTAGCAGATATTTGCATTCTGATTGTTGATTCTATAGTTGAAAATCAGTCTAACTAACAGAACTTTTATGTTCCACATAAGGCATGCACAGGCACATTTCTAACTGGGCTTCAGATTTTCTGACAAATATGGCGGGCCGGAAAAAATTGGCAGGTAGCAAAGTAATAACTTTAAGGAATTTTGGCTTGCTTAGCCAAAGTGCTTATTTCGATGACTGGTTTTGGTCGCCAACAAATTGTTTCAAAAGCACTGAACATTTACGGGTTTTTAATTTTTAAAGATATTTGAGTTAGTTTATTTTTCCTCCATACAAATAACATTTTCCAAGACTTCCTTTACATTTGAAAAATCTGCTGGGGTTGCTTATTTACCTTTGGGTCAAAAAGCCTTATGAAGTATGATCGTTGAGGATTGTCCTTCAGGAAGCACACCACGCCACAGCAACGCTTGGTCCATTTCTGCTTGTTAGTCGTGTCACCAAGGTATAGCTGAACAACAGCGGTAGAAAGGCTCTACAATGAAATATCAACATCAAGTTGTGGGGAAAATGCATGGGTGTTAAGTGTTGTTTCAGATCGCTTATGCTAATTCAGGACAAGAATATCATGCATACATATAATTTTTGTTATAACAATTCCTGCTCTTTTTTGCTTCCCCCTTCCTGCACCTGTGGACTTGTAAAACATTGTTTCACAAAAGTCTGAAAACCTTTTGAAAAATACGTCTTTATTGTTAATTATCAACTTAGACTGTTTCTCACCATATTGTCTGAATTTTTCAGAAACAACACAAAACACACCTAGTCTGCACCCCATGTGTCAATTATTATAAAATGTTTATTTTGGACATAAAAAACTGTATTTAAATTGGCATTTATTTTGACAAATTACTGGCTAGATTAAGCTCCAATAGGAATCTGTATATGTACAATGGTCGGCCCTTCTGATTGGTTTTTACCATTTGTTACTATGAGCATCACAGTGCATGTTCAATAAATAGTTTATTAATGGAAATAAGACACTTCAGGGTTCGACATTAACTTTTTTTTACAGCAAGACCATCCGACCAGCTCCTTGTGAAATCTACTAGCCTGAATCTGATTTCTCCTAGACCATAATTGACATAGCAAAAACATAAAATTAAACTATTAAACTACATGGATGGTTTGTTATCATTAAACTATTTATTATCAGGTAAACACATGATGTCGTCTGTATGTGACATTTATTAAAAACAAGAGGGCCATCAGGCCCTAAGGCGCTCACCTGAGAGCAAAAGGAACTCAAATACTATTTTGAAAAAAAATGCAAGCTGATTCATGAAGATTGGACCAAAAAAGTGACTTTTAACATGTTTTCTTTATATTTGACCTAGTGACCTAGTTTTTGAGCTCATATGACCCAGTTTCAATCCCTGCTAAGATTTCATTTGGACAAATGTTCTGACCAAGTTTCATGAAGATTTGCCAATAAATGTGGCTATTATATAGCGTCAACAAGTTTTCCATATAGCCATATAAGGACAACTGCCCCCCCCCCCGCGGCCATTTTTTTCAACGAGTCATAGCCATTTTCAAACTCAGCCGAGCTATTGTTAGAACAAATGTTCTGATCAAGTTTCATAAAGATTGGAT
>VMBQ01005794.1:55411-66115 GCA_007657795.1 Dreissena rostriformis
GGGTAAGGTCCGGGGGGGGGGGCAAATTTTTGATACTGCTGCCTGTGATCACAGTACAGGGCAGCAAAGTACAGCGCAGGTCAGGGCAGCAAAACACAGAGCACACCACAGTACATAGTGATACACAGGACAATGTACACTACAAAACAGTGCAGTGGAATGCAGTGTAGTGCAGCTCAGCACATAACTGTACAGAAACAATTTTTATTCAGCAAGTTAATGTCACAGGACCATCCTGCAGCCTTGTCATGATACAAGTTAACAAGTTGTTTGTGATAAAAGATGATACAAGTATAAAACATAATAAAAGAACAACACAGCACAACGAAGTACATGACAGCAATATATAGCGCAGTACAGCACAACATTACACAACACAGCGCAGTGCAGTTCAGTGCAGTGTAGTGCAGCACAGCACACTGGTCAAAGTACAAAGCACAATTTTATTCAGCAAGTTAAGGTCACGGGACCATACTATAGCAGTGTCATGAGAAAAAAAAAACAGTTTACAAGTTGTTTGTGATAAAAGATGATACAAGTAAAACACTGAATACAATAACAACATTAATGAACATTCCTAAATACCAATGCTTCACGTTCTAATTTTTGGTCTAGACTTTGGCATAACGGAGTGGCTTGCTTATTGCTCGAGTTAATTTTGAAGACAAGTTTCGTTCTTTCTTTGTCTCGTCTGTTTAACTTCATGTACATTCCTTTACCACATATAGGGATACTGATTAATAGTTCATTTAATAACTTATATCGACTCACTCAACCGCCAACAATGTCCAATGAGACATATCGTATGAGACATCTGACTAAGACAGTTTAATCATAGTTTAAAGTTCAGCGCCTACGCAATTATTTATCCAGTCTCCAATCTTAGTACAGAAGTTCAGTTTTTTTTTATCTTAAAATAGAATGCCCCTTAGTCATGTACTTACGGTACATGTACATGCATAGTCATACAGACTCATAATCTCGCAAGTTTCCGACTCATACTCGCAAGTTTCCGACTCATACTCGCAAGTTTCCGACTCATACTCACACGTTTCCGACTCACAATCTTAACGTGTTAACTTGTGAAAACGTTCTAGTAAGCAAATGATATGGAACAATCAACATACTAACATTAGAAACTATCATTCTGGACATTGTTTTCTACTGTCGTTCTATCAATTCTCTTCTACGAGGACACACGGATTTTTTTTATTCAATATAAAACATACACTGTAAATATGTGCATGAGCAAGAACAAAAGTGATATCATTCAGCAGTAATAATGTCAAACATATTATACATGATAATTATGCATATATATATATAGTTGTTTTTGCTTTGGATGCCTGTGGTATATGTTGTTATTTAAAAAAAAAATCAATACTATAGATGAGTTGCGTAAAGTGGGGTAGAAGACAACAGGACTGGATTATGAAAAGTTTATGTGTTTCCATTTTTGTTCAAAAATATGAAGTGTATCGTTGTTGAGCGCTATTTCTTTTTCAATTTGGATCTTTAGTTTTAGATAATTTATAAAACAGTTCAAAGTAGGTGTTTGTTTTTTGTATTTCATGCTGAATATGAAATATTTCATTAATATAATAATTTAGTTCACAGTGTTACACGGATTTTACTGTTGAAACATATCAAGCTGCCCATCACAAATATTAGGGGACATTTGCTAGTGTGTCATTTCTAATGCGCATCAATGCAGCGCCAATTTCAAAATGTATCGGTCACTATTCGTGTCCTACGAACTTATGTTTAGTTAAAAGTACATTCAGAAATGTACTTCTATATTCACACCGCCTACGTAGATGTGCTACAGTGTGAGCCATTTGAATGATTTTACATATGCAAAAGGCTATAAACAATAACGATGCAAATTTCGGTATGTTTGATTTATTACATATATATAATGTATTTACGTGTTATCCCATAACATATATCAAAAGTGTTTGAACAAAGTCTCAATTGTTGGTGATGTATGTATATTTATGACAAACTGATCAGTCAAATCATTTGAACTACTTATAAAGAGAACATTTATACATCTTATGAGAGCATGAAAACTTATTAAAATCATACTATTTTATGTTGCTGGTCATATACTGCGTTCACATAGCAAAATGAACCTTCAGAACCAAATAGTGTTTTATGCAAATCAAATAGTATTTGAATATTATTACTAACAAAAATAAAACTATTATTAAATGCAACATATTCAAAGCTTTTGCGAGCTAAAATTAAGAAAACATTTGTTAGGGCAAAGATTATTTTATGATGAACTTGTAATGTCATGCAGGATACTATAAGACATTGTCTCTTTATAGACTGTGAATAATCGTAGTTCTGCCACTGGCATCTGCTGACGCCGAAAGGCATATAGCGATTGGCCTGCCCGTTTTTCAGTTCGTTCGTCCGTCCGTCCGTAAGCGATACTCTAAATGACATTTGTTTTATATACGCTATCAACACACCCTCATCACCTGACCTAATGTCTACCTTGACATTAACATCAACCTTCTTTTGGACCAAAAATGACGCGTTTTGACTAAGATCAAAACTGCTTGCTACAACGCTTTGATATTTGCATGGATGTTATATATGAACACTTTCAACACACCCACTTCATCCTTACGTCCTTTTGACATTGATATTGACCCCTTTTGGACTTATTCAGATGGTCCGAATTCCAGGTTAACCCTAAATGACGCGTTTCGTCCAAATTCAGTGATGCTTCATATCCAAAGATTTAATTCTTGCATATAATGAACCTTAATTGACCGTTCGATTAACACTAATGCTTCTTTCTAAAAAGAACGTCCACCCTACACTCAGCACACTGACATCACCTGATCTCCTTTAAACCTTGATATTGACCTAATTGTGCACTAGGACTTATTTTAATGGACCTATGAATCGATGAATCCGAACTTTTCAAACCAACCCAAGTTTATATAAATAAATAAAGCGTGGTTCAATTTACATATTTTGTTTCAAAAAATGCGTTTCTTTTTTATACGATAGCCCATGTTTATAAATAACTACTAAATTTCAGTGCTTTCCACATAGCTAGCAGCTGACAGGTACACTTCTTATTTACAAGGGGTTCGCTCGAAATCACTCTTCTGTCTTACCAATAAAGTTTGTGTGTGGGAAATATTCGGTATTCATTAGCAAGTCTATCCTCAAGTGTGGTTGTTTTTCCGTGTAACTGCTGATTTAAGTTATCCGCTTACTAAGATATGATGAAACAACCTATACCTCGGGGGCGATTCGAAGTTACGAAAAGTGCGTCATGTTCATTCATTAATACTGAGAACCGCAAAGTATATCATATATACAGTGGCGATGTAACGGAAAATCACTCTTCTTCATTAATTAGAATACTTGCATTTCTAAATTGTACCGTATCGTACCGTAGCGTGCCGAACCGTATCGTGCCGTGCCGTTTTATACTGCGATCGTTTGTCATGAGCACATTTTGCACATTTTCGTGTAAAAGTTGTTCGATAAACACAAAAGATATACCTGTAGTGTGGATGTGAAAGCTTAAATATGTAAAATGTCGGTTAACTTCAACTAAACCGCAATCCACTATAATCCGGACCTTTATCATGGTTTCAGGGATATCCGGTTGAGTGGGTTTCCACTTCACATGTATTTCCATGTAACTGTGTTCTTATGGTCACAATATACTAAAATATTTACTTCTCAAATTCAATGTAAAAGCAAAAACTTCAACAAAATATAAAGTCAAACTTTTGCGCATAGAGACCCTCATAACCATACATTTTCTCAAAGAGCACTCCAAATTGAATTGATTAAAACAAAAGAGTGAATTTCTAGTAAACAACAATGTTTTCCCTACAACATGTACACCGAAATATTTTAAAATTAAGTCATGGCAAGTGCCCCTACAGAGATGTGTGTCTTCAAATAAATGATGTTCTTGTTTTTAGAGAGTAAAGCATTGCACTCCAAAAATATTTAGTATACTGTAACCTCAATATAAGCAATCGTGTGTATCTGCTGCATTAATATAATTTATACTTTATTAGTGAGTATACTTTCATAGCTCTGTGTCAAGTTGTATAATCAACAACTAAAATTGTGCTGTATATTTCATAAACGCATAATAATGAAACGTACTTTATAATTGAGCCACGCTCTTGGAAAACGGGGCTTAATGCATGGTGCGTAATGTGTCGTCCCAGATTAGCCTGTGCAGTTCGCACAGGCTAATCATGGACGACACTTTCTGCGTGTATGGAGTTTTTCTTTGTAAAGATGTCTCTTCTAAAAGAAAATCTAGTCTAGGCGGAAAATGTTGCCCCTGATTAGCCTGTGCGGACTGCATAGGCTTATCTGGGACGACACTTTACGCACGTGCATTAATTCCGGTTTTCCCAGAGCGTGGCTCATTTTTTTATAGTACTACATGTACTTCTCCCAACCGAATCAACAAACATCACGATTTGTTTGTTGCATTGTTGCATAAACAATTAAGATTTTGAGGTCATGCGTCTCGATTTGTGCACGTTAGTATGGATGACGCTCGAAAACGAACGCAAAACGTATTAAACAAACAAAACATCTGCAGATTTATTAGGATTAGACTGAATAAATAATGGCGTAGGCGGTGAACGCAACATGTGGTTACGTTGTCTTAGTCACTTATGTCTGAGTCTGAAAGTACATTTAGATCATAACATAAAAGAAGGTTGCATTGGTACAGTATCTTGATGCCTCTCCTTTCTCATTATCCCACAGTCCAACACCATAGGGGAGACACTTTCCGCTTTTATGGAATTTGTCGTTTTAAAGAAGTCTCATTTAAACGAAAATTCGGTCTGAATGAAATGTGTCGTCCTAGATTAGCCTGTGCGGATGGCACAGGCTAATCTGGGACGATACTTTACGCACATGTATTTTGTGGGAAGGAATGGCTGTAATTCTTTACAAATGTAAGTATAAGAATCTTACTCCTTACGTTACAATCTAATTACATCTGAACTAGCATTTCTGTAAATTGTGTGATATAATCGAGTTTTGTTTAATCCGATGGTCATGGGTACGCTCGCCAGCCAGGCCACATAACTTGCGTGGGGATTGGTCATGAAATCCTTTGTGTGGCTATTGTCCCCCATCTCGGATTCAAGTAAGGCAGTTGTCAGTTACACGTAAGGCAGTTGTTACAAGTAAGGCAGTTTTCAGTTACAAGTAATGCAGTTGTCAGTTACTGGCCTAACCATGCGCCCTTAGTACTGGTAAACCAGCTAACGCAGGAAAATCGTAGTTTTACTGACCACCCGACCGTGCTATTACTGAAATACTGCTGAAAACAGCGAAAATACAACTAAACAACAAACACATTAAATCAACATAGCACCTTCCCTGAGATGGGGCTTTTCTTGCTATTGTTCGTTAGAATTATTTCTTAATGCAGTCAATTAAAACAAGTTTTACGACGCATTCAATGTTTAGTGTATTTTGTTTCGAGGGGAATCCCGCGTCGCAAATTCGCATTGAGTGGAAAGTACGGTAATTTTAATAATATGTCCATGTTTGTCTACAATCTTCGCTGGAACAGGTAAACATCAACGTAAAAGTACACAACGTCTTGCCAGTACTCTACTTAATATGCAAAGTACTTAAATATTTAGCGTACTTGTCAAAGGGCGTTGTAGTGTGAATGAATCATATCGAATTACTGCAGTATGTAAACGTATATACAATCAGCAGACAGCTGAATGCTTTGTACAAACCTCTGTAAAAACAAAACATGGGAATGTATTCAAGTTTTCACATGAATATTGGGCGTCTGGCTAGATTAAAATGATAACGAAACAGTGTTCACTTTCATTTCCCTTTCACTATTTAAAACTGTATATTCGTAAAACATTTCGTAAGATATCAAGTTTATATACTCGGTTTACATCTAATGTGAGTCGTGTTATTTAACATGCATTGTAACCAAGGGTAACGAATGGTGGTGCGTGCGTTAATAAGATCATAACCTGCCCTCGTTTAGGGATATCTTAAAATCTCTATCGTAATATACATTATTCGGAACTCAACGAACCCCGAAGTACAAACAAACTTAAAACTGTCATATGTACTTGATTCGTATAAATACTCACTTAATGAAAAAACGTTTGAGGTCATTTTTGTTTGAATGACCGAGGATATGCATATTAATAAAGTGCAACATGTTATGGTATTTATAGCACTAAATAACTTCTAAGCGCAATAAGGCAATACTAATTCTTACGCAACTCAGTAAATATAAACAATATAAACACAGGAATGTGTTTATCAAAAAAGTTGTAGACACTTCATATCGTCCAACTGTATGATTTAATAAACGGGTTTTAACTTGACATTGACATGTACATTTTATTTTATAATACAATGTACTGTTTAATTTCGACTCGGCATTCGAATACCAACCTCTACTTCTCCGACGAATTTGAATGAATCAAAATCACTCGCAATTAAAATACCTTTATTTATAGCTGGACGTATGTGAGCCTCATTCTGGGAAAAAACGGGGCTTAATGCATTTGCGTAAAGTTTCATCCGAGGTCAGCCTGGGCAGTTCACAGAGGCTTATCTGGGACAACAGATTCTGCCTAAAGTAGATTTTCACCAAGAAGGAACATCATTGAAAGGAAAAAAAAAAACACATAGAAGCAGAAAGTGTCGTCCCTGATTAGTCTTTGAGGACTGCACAGGCGTATCTGAGACGACACTTGAACCACATACTCTAAGCCCGGTTTTCCCAGAGCGCGACTTATACTTGTCGAATGTGATTCATAATCACTGCTCCGCTGGTTTCGCTTTCAGTTCGGTCATCGGTTTAATTACGGTAATGTTCAAGGTCGAACGCGAAATTTACCATGAAAGTAAATCGACCATACTTACATACGTATGGATAATCATTTCCGGAATCAACAGTTGCCCCGGCTCCGATTCCTCGAATATTCTTTAGCAAGTGAACAGAATAAGCCAACGCTAACTTTTTCCAAAGTGCAATTAAGTAAACACACATTTCATGACAAACATATTTCATTATTTGAGCATCGGTCTGGACAAAAACGGGCTAAATGCATGTGTGTAAAGTTTCGTCCGCAGTCCGCATAGCCTAGGCTAATCAGGGACGACACTTTCCGCTTTTAATAAATTGTTCGTTTTAAGGAAGACTTGTCTTAGCAAAAATCCAGTTTACGCACATGCATAAAGCCCAGTTTCCCAGTTCGAAGCTAATTTAAAATGATAGTTTTATGTGAACATAACAAAGTCAATACTATGGTAATCAACATCATCAACTTCAAAATAGAAATGTGACTACATGTACATTAAACAAAACGATTTCGGCCAGTTATTTTTAAAACAACATACATTAACAATAACAACGCGCATTCTGAGTAAATACAGAACATAAATCATTTCGAATAAAGATTAATGTTGTTGTTTTTTCCCGAAAAATCTGGGTCAGGAAACCGAAAATACACCCACACGTTTGTATTCCTGTTTCTTTTTGATTATTGGGAAAAAATCTTTTCTAAAAATAGCTGACATAATTTTTTTTTACGTGGATTTTGGATTCCCAGAATTTTCCATTCTTCAATCGCCATTTCTTTTACTTACCGAACCTGAAACTTACCAAACTACCTGCACGTTGTGTTTGGTGGTCATTCCTTAGCACGAAATACTGCGCTGGTTTTGTTGAGAAAACTGGGGCCAAAGTTTCGAAAAATGGTGATTTGTTTTTACAACATAAATTTGTTTTCAGAAATAAGGCCACTTTTATCTGTAACGGCGTGTCGGTGGTTCGTAAATGTATACACGCTCCTGGCTGCAAGGCGTGATTACAAACACAGAAACATATTCAAAAATAAAACAAGTACAAAATACTGTTATAATTATTGCATTTTTTAAGCTACGTTTGCCATTATGTGGTCACTTTGTATTAACACTTCATCCATGTGACATTCTCACGAAAACATGTTTATTTCCTGTCTTTTTTAATGGATCTTTCTTCGAGATTATTTATGTTCTGAATTTACTTAAATGCGCGTTGTTATTGTAAATGTATGTTAATGACGATGAGCTTTTCATTACTAAGTCAAAATAAACTATTCAGTTCTTTTCTGTTCTGTATGCCACTGAAAGTGTTTACTGGAACATAGTTGTAAACTCAATAATGATGTCTTAATTACAGCAGTTATTAACTATACATGCAGTTTTTAAGCTGGAAACAGCAGCTTGCTTGTTAAAAGGACGCATCAAATCAATAAATAAAAATAGTATAGAGCCGCGCACTGGAAAAACAGGGATTAATGCATGCGCGTGCAGTCCGCATATGTTTATCAGGGACGACACTTTCCGATTTAATGGTATTGTTTGTTTAAATGAAGTCTCTTATTAGCGAAAATCCAGTTACGGCGAAAAGGGTCGTCCCTGATAAGCATTTGCGGACTGCACAGGCTAATCTGGGACGACACTTCACGCACAGCAATGAACCCCGTTTTCCCAGAGCGAGGCTAAAATATAACTAGAAATGGCGCGGCAGTAGCCGACGCGTATCCCCACGCCGCATAACAAAATTTTGGGTGGGCAAGGTCAATGTGGGCGGGGCGCCCCAGGGTTGGTAATGGGGCCATGCATAGTTGAGATTGACCGTATTGTCATAAAAGAAGTTCAGTATCAATAAGAAGTGAATCGGTGTAGAAATGAAGAAGTTATAGTAAAAGTCAATTTTGGCGGGTGTGGCCTATGTGGGCGGGGCCCTGGGGTGGGTAATGTGGACATTGATGATCGAGATACACCTTGGGTACAAAAAAATAATGCCAAAAAATAGGGGGAAAAAAATTGGGTACGAAAAAAAAATCGGTACGAAAAAAAATTTGGGTAGGAAACAAAATTTGGGTACGAAAAAAAATTTGGGTACGAAAAAAAAAAAATTGTACGAAAACAAATTTGGGTAGGAAAACAAAAACTGGGTACGAAAAAAAAATGGTTACAAAAAATTTGGGGTACGAAACAAAATTTGGGTATGAAACAAAAATTTGGGTACGAAAAAAATGTCGGTACGAAAAACAAATTGGGTACGAAAAAAATTGGGTACGAACAATTTGGGTACGAAATAAATATTGGGGGAACGGGGAAGTACCGTGTTGTCATCAGAGATGTTCAGTATTAATTTGAAGTCAATTGGTGAAAAAAATGAAGAAGTTATGTTAAAACAAAATTTTGGGTGGGCGTGGCCTATGTGGGCGGGGCCCTGGGGTGAGTCATGTGGACATGGATGGTCGAGATAGACCGTGTTGTCATAATAGATGTTCAGTATTAATTTGAAATCAATTGGTGAATAAATGAACAAGTTATGTTAAAACAAAGTTTTACTATAGCCATATTAGGAAAACTGCCCCGCCCCCCTGGCGGCCATGTTTTCATCAAACCGGAACCATTTTCGAACTCGTCCAAGATATTGTTGAGGCACATGTTCTGACCAAGTTTCATGAAGATTGGACAAAAAATGTGTCTTCTATAGTGTTAAAAATGTTTCACTATAGCCATATAAGGAAAACTGCCCCGCACCAATAACTTTAACCCAGGAGTCACATCAAAAATCCAAATAGTGCACCGTCGCACATATGCTCATAGCTACCATGTGTGTAAGTTTCAAGGTTCTAGTGCTAATAGTGTAGGAGGAGATAATGGCCAGGACGGACGGACAGACGGCGGAGATAACCACAATATCCCCACGCTTCAAAAAGCGTGGGGATAATAATTATTATCATAGCAAAAGCTTCGCCCAAATGAAAGGTCCACATGAATGTAAGTATTCGGGAATATAAGGAAGTTTAAGTACCTATAAAACATATAAGAAAATCCAACCTTATCGGACGTAGAAGAGTAAACAATGAAGCAAAGTTTAGTAGTTTACACCGAATCGTGGGAAAACGTTTCCGTTTCAATTGACTAACAAACTCACAAGGTTATACATATAACTGATATAATGTCAGGTTAAACATTGAACCCTGTTCACCCAGTTTTCGCGGTCCGCCCTCAGCATTGGCGCACGCATGACAAACCATCAGAAATGTGTCACTCTGGATCAGCAAACGATTTATTGCATACCTATCTTACGGAGGTTCCGGAGACAGTCGATGTATCACGATTGCTGAAATGTGTAATTTATGAGGAGTCTGGATCAATACCCTATTTCGATGTATTAAATCAGCCTTTGTGGTTGATGCAAACAAAAACCACTGACATATTTTTGCAGACAGCTCGATTTCTCATTTATGGGGCATAGACTTGTTTATGCGAACAGGCTTAACCGACTTTTTTTAAGGTAGGCTTTCTCAATGACAAACAATTTGCCACCTGAGATAGTAAAGGGCATAAACTGTTTTCAATAAAGTTAGCCTCATTTAATAAATATGGCTTTTTGCAAAACACCTTTTTTTACATTCGAAACTGGTTATTATAGCGCTGCAGCGGTCACTGTGAATAGTATAACACACATGCTTGACAATCAAGGGAGCGCAGGTCCGATCACCGCTACATAAATAGCGTCGCTTCTTACGAGTACCTAGCCAACATCTATAGCGTCGCCATCAACTAGCAGGTTCGATCACCGCTACATAAATAGCGTCGCTTCTTACGAGTACCTAGCCAACATCTATA
>VMBQ01005795.1:0-15507 GCA_007657795.1 Dreissena rostriformis
TGCCCAACGGCGTCCCAGGTGGTGCCTGGTGTACACGGGTGGGGCACCTTGTAACCATTGGGAATCTGACGTCTTAAACTGCTATATCCGTATGTTACGCCAATGCACGAAAGTACAAATAGAACAATCGCCGACAGATGCATTTTTATTTGTTTCTTATCTTAATATCGTAAATTACATTCGATCTCTGACCAAAGAGAGAAAGCGCTAATATTTATACTCTTTCAATAACGTCGGTCTCTGATCGACGTACCGCAGTCGACGAAAGGAACGTAACTAATGTCACATGACAAACAAGGCCGAGCGTCACAAGGCGCATTCCATCAAAATGATCAATCAGCTGATGTATGACAAACCCATTGGCTGTGTTTAAATAAGAAATTTAACGGCCCTCATTCATGATTTGAATACTGATGTCATTTACCGCATTTCGTCTATTATGTGCTTGACAATACACCTTTCACTATGGTAGTCATGAGCAGTGTGTTTGTGGTCTGGAGGTCTGATGCATGCAAATCACTTTGTACTCCTTACCAACCAATCCGAGGCTATGTTGTGTTAATGTATGGACTTCCAATTGCTTGTTGAAAGTCAATTCTCAGTATGCATAAACGTCACAAAAAGTTAAATCTAATGTTTAGCCGTAGTTAAACATATCTTTTTTAAATACGTGATGACATTGTGTAATATTTATATTTGTGTTTGAAATGACGTGTATCTAAGAAGAGTCTTCATTGGTGCCTATGATTTACATGCCTTTATGGTGTGTAATAAAGCCCATTGCAGCATTATAGGAGGTGGGTGATGGTCCTGATGGATGAGCATCTGGGATTTAGGTCCGCGTCTGCTCTGTCAGTATGCTGCCCAGTCAATAGAATTCATTCCCTTGCACATTCGTTGTTTTGGAATAATAATAGCACGTTTTATCAAATAAAACAAGTTCGCATATTGCTTAGATTTGGGAGGCAGAGATAATTAATTATATTCCCGGAAGAAAAAAATACATACGTGTAAACCTACTTTTAACGACGTTTCTTTAAATGTACTTGGAACAGCGTTTTGTAAAGATATGCATGCGTATTTCAATTTTATTTCCCTAAAAGGAAATCGCATGAACAACATGTATTTATTGAAGCACGCTTTCGACTTGTAATAAATATATTAAGATACGCTTTATCAAATGATTTACAAGCATTCAGAGTGATTGATTATTAACTATGTAATAAACTTTCTATACGTGTTTATGTCATTATTTTCATTGCATCCAGAAGTGAGGACATATCTTTAACTTTATGACACATTATACATTGTTTAATATGTTTATAAACTATTGTTTCTGTATTACAACTGATCCCAGATATACTGGAGGTGTAATGCGTTTTCCTTTATTACCAAACACGTATGTCGCGTTCGTGATGATAAAACAATTCAGTTTTAGCACACGCAATTGCTTATCATCTAAGACATGCGTTGCCATGCTAAATCATACAAAGATCAATAGCCGAACACAGAGATCACATCTTTATTGTGCATTAATTAAGACAAAAAGCTGTACACTAACAAAATATATTGAATTTAAGCACCATCTGTTTTAATTTAGTTAAACATGGCCTTTAAAATATGTTAACGAAAGAACCTAGGCGGGTACATCGGAACACCCCTGCCAAGTCCCGGAAGTCGGGCGGATGTCCCAGGTGTGCCAAAAAAGGAACCGGGAGAGGGCGCTGAGTGGTGGCCAAATGATGTTCTCGAAATGGAGCCTCCCATTCTTCCTCTTTCCTGGTCGAGTCTGCTTTGGACGCTGCGTTGTATGACGTCTGAAGACAGCGAAGAGCCGGATACAAAGCCTGGTTTTCGGTGCCCGCCATGCATGAAGACCGGCATGCTACCTGCCCGGA
This sequence comes from Dreissena rostriformis, assembly GCA_007657795.1. Classification (NCBI taxonomy): domain Eukaryota; kingdom Metazoa; phylum Mollusca; class Bivalvia; order Myida; family Dreissenidae; genus Dreissena; species Dreissena rostriformis. The sequence continues at coordinate 1,899 of VMBQ01005795.1, forward strand.
ATGACATCGCGCCTCGAGGAGGGCCAGTCATTGAGAAACCGCCGGTAGGATCGCCGAACCCGGGAAAATCCGAGCCCATTGAACCAAAACCGGCTGTTGATGAGCTGCTTCCGCCTGCACTATGTGGGAAACTCTGACTGGAGCTTCCACCCATACCTCCTGGTGTGCCGAACTCAGACCTGACACGGAATCGCGAGCTGGGGTCTGTGGTATCCATACTACCGAATGCTCCGTCGAATCCCATTGGAGCCCCTATCGCACTTACAAAATCAGGGCCAAATTTGCCTGGTCCGAACCCCGGTCCCGAAGGTCCACCAAAACCGGGACCAGTCATTCCGGAACCAGCAGCTCCTGCTGCCGCATTAAAATCGGGCATTGGCATAGAGCCGCTTGAATGGTCGCTGAAAGTATGTCCTCCCGTGCCCCCCATCTCTGGCCGGCCATCAAACCCAGTTGAGCCCCCGAAAGAAGTTTGCGGCTGACTCCCAAAGCTCGGGCGTTGGCCAACAAATGAGTCTTGTCCACTGAAATGGGAAAATCCTGTACCAGGAGCTCCAGATCCTTGTGGACCACGAAATCCAGGCTGTGGTGAACCGCTCATTTGTCCTCCCATCTCTGACCGGCCATCAAACCCAGAGGGACCCCCGAAAGACGGTTGCGACTGACTCACAAATCTCGGGCGTTGGCCACGAAATGAGTCTTGTCCACTGAATGCAGGAGCTCTAAACCCGGAGGGAGATCCTCCTGAACCAGACGATGGCTGACCTTCGTTCTGAGCTTGTTGGAATCCTCCTGGTGTGCCGAATCCATCAGGTGTTCGGAAATTTGGTGGAGCCATTGGGAAGGACTCGCCTCCGGTGAATTGCCCTGTTCCCTTGACGAGGTTGGTCTGGGGATGATCGTTGGCTCCCGGTGGAACGGTGATCCTTGGTCCGCTGGAGCCGGAAGCTAATGGATTCGGGCACTCATTGAAAGTGATGCCACTCGTGCACTGCTGGCGACCAGGTTCACAGATGCCTGAAAAAAGACAATATAGCTAGAACATGGTGACGATGCTTTGCAAAATTTCCAGCATAACTGAAGGTTAAAGTAGAAAGGTTTCTTACAATAGTGTTAGCGATGCAAGTAATTTTCTTAGTATTGTCCATTTTTAACTTCACACTTTTCTTAAATATAAAAAATCGAGTGGTTGGACATAATTATTGTGTTTATAAACGTAGAGAGTACTTCTCCACAAAGATGCAAGTTGCGTCACATATTGTTCGCGCAATTTACAAAAAGGACACAATTTAATTTGTTCTTGCTAGGTTAATTGCCAATATCTACATCGTAGAAACACTCAATCACAATTGTATTTAAGATATTCAACATTTAACGACGATCAATCACAATTTGCTGAACCTAACAAAATTGCCGTGCATGTATACAGTTGTTTTTTCTAATGCCACGTACTATATGTTTGCTCACATTTGCTTTCAGTATTAATATTCTTACAAGACAAGTTATTAAAAAAACAAAAAAAACAAAAAAAAACACAAGACATGTCAACAATGTTATATTCAATAATAGAGTGCGTACTTTTATACCAATTTACTTGCATGTTTTCGTATAAAAAAAAACTTAGTTTACACGGTATGCATACATTTAAACAAAGCATCAGTGCTCATTAAACAGACTGGACTTACAAAACAATCAGCAATGATTCACATGCTAGAGATTGATGTCCCGATATTGAAAACAACGCGTGCATGCTTTTATTTTATGACATTTATCGTGGTCGACAGTAATTTATCTTTCATAATGATGACAATGCGTATAATTATTTGCTTATCACCTTAACTGTTATTTCTGTTTGTTTTATGTGGTATATTTAATAATAACAGTGAATTGTGCTACAAATTAAAATGTGGTGAGTTTAGAAGCATTTAATGTCAAACCGCATTCTTACATTTCTTTAACAACAAACCTGATTTAATAACTTCTTAAATGTCAACGTACATTGAGGTTGTGAAATGTTTGTCATACCGGTAATTATCCTGGTTGAAATTTAAAACAAGTTTATTTCAATGATATATTGACGTAATATACAACCAATTGACGAACCCTCAACCGTTCGATGGTATGTACTAGTGATTGTGTCTTTATGCAAATAAGCATTCTTTGTATCAATTTTGAGCACCGGTAACTATGTATTTCGTAGAGTTTCATATATACTTTTAAACACTATAAATAGCATTCCGACGTTAATGTATAATTCATTTGCATTCGGTAATGCAATGTATAGTTATTACATGCTGAAAATCCCGACTATGTTAATGCTAATACACATTGTTTAAAAAAGCATCTATCTCCATGATTTTGTTTTCTTAAATGAACATATTAAATCCAATTTGATGAATGCAATATAAATCAATTAACCGCATCGGATTTTATATATTATACTTTATCACGAAAAAAGCGAACAGCAAACTATATTATATGTTAATTATGACGGATGAGGAGAATAAAAATAAGAAAATTGATGGCCAAATCAGATGCAAATTTATTGCGTTTTGATGACAGAAGTTTTCGGCAAATAGCTTTTCTTTACAACCTAAGCAAATAATACATTATACGAACAGAACTATGATTACTTCGTTGTAGAAGCTTTTTTAGTCGGCATGAAACGTTCAACTGTTTCAGGGTAAGTGGTATTGAATTCGTTCGCAAAATATGTGTTTAGTGAGTAAAAAATATCAAGTAGTATCGGGATTGTTTTCTTTAAGATTGTAATAGATAACCTTTACGAGCACAACATACACGTACATAACAGTTCCGATGACACAGAATATCACAAAGTCACTCCTCCCCTACCTGGATGCCCCAAAGGTTCCGCCAGCCCCTGCAACCCATCGCTGACTTTCCACTGGCAGCTGGGGTCTCCGAGCTCCTGTCCGTTCGTTAGACCGTCCCCGTCCGAGTCCTTGTTGCATACCTTGGCCCATTCCAGCTGACGGTCCTTCAAGATGTCACGCACGTCCTGAAATAGCGAGGAAGTGTATTAAACAATGTGGATGCTAGGACAAAAACGCTTTGAAACATGCAGGTTGGATACAGAAATACTAAATCTCAATTAAGAAATAATATATCCTCGTGGATGAGATAGTAGATGTCCTACTTATGTGTATGGAAGGTCCAACTAGGATCGCCAAATTATGAGAACTTCTTTTAGAACGCAGTATCTTTTAATAAGGGCTTTATTTCTCCTCATAACAATTGAATATTTTCACTATTTTGTAATGTTTATGAGATCTTTAATCTAAATAGCATCGTGTATAACACAATTTAAAGATAATGGAATAACAAATATCGTTAACTAGGGCGCTTCCATTAAAAGGTGACCAATCCGTTATTGGGTTTATGTTAACGTCTTCCCTGACTAAGTTCCGTATCGGAAACATATCGTTTGCAGTAAGCATTTTTTATCACAGTGTTTTTCCGTGAGTCTAACCTCGTCTTTCTGTCAGATATGCTAATATTGGGTATATTTAGTACAGCCTAAGTGCTGTTTTATGCACTTGGTTAACGACTCTGTCTGTTAATAAAACAGTCAGCCACACATATTGATACAATATGCCAATTTGTTTTTTTCGGCCGTTAATTTTTTAAACCACTGCGATGGATGTGTTTAATAAACGATGATTATCAATTTGGGTTAAAGTAACACTCATATCAATTAATATACATATCGGTAGAAATATTAGTATATGTAAAAATCTCAATAAAATATTTATGTTATTGTACTTAAAAACACGATTAAATTCTTGTGTTGCATTCAAAGTAACGTAACACATCTGAACCTACCTTTCCAAACGCGTTCTTGGCAGGGTCATACTCGGGCTTCATGTGCCCAACGGCGTCCCAGGTGGTGCCTGGTGTACACGGGTGGGGCACCTTGTAACCATTGGGAATCTGACGTCTCAAACTGCTATATCCGTATGTAACTCCAATGAACGAAAGTACAAATAGAAAAATCGCCGACAAATGCATTTTTGTTTGTTTCTTATCTTAATATCTTAAACTTCATTCGATCTCTGACCTAAGAGAGAAAGCGCTAATATTTATACGCTTTCAATAACGTCGGTCTCGGATCGACGTACCGCAGTCGACGAAAGAAACGTTACTAATGTCACATGGTAAAACAAAGCCGAGCGTCACAAGGAGCAATCCATCAAAATGATCAATCAGCTGATGTATGACAAACCCATTGGCTGTGTTTAAATAAGACATTTAACGGCCCTCATTCATGATTTTAATACTGATGTCATTTACCGCATTTCGTCTTTTTATGCTCTTGACAAAACACCTTTCACTATGGTAGTCATGAGCTGTGTGTTTGTGGTCTGGAGGTCTGATGTATGCAAGTCATTGTGTACTCCTTACCAACCAATCCGAGCTATGTTGTGTGAATGTATGGACTTCCAATTGCTTGTTGAAAGTCAATACTCAGTATGCATAGACGTCACAAACAGTTAAATCCATTGTTTAGCCGTATTAAAAAATATATTTAAATACGTGATGACAATATGTCATATGTATATTTGTGTTTTGAATGACGTGTATCTAATCTTACACAGTCTTCACATGTGTGTCTATGGTTAACATGCCTTTATACATGTAGTGTGTAATACAGTCAATTGCAGCATTATAGTAGGTGGTGGTGGATAAGCATCCGGGATTTAGGTCCGCGTCTGCTCTGTCAGTATGCTATCCAGTCGATATAATTCATTCCCTTGCGCATACGTTGTTTTGGAATAATAATAGCACATTTTATCAAATAAAACAAGTTCGCATAATGCTTAGATTTGGGAGGCAAAGATAATCCATTATATCCGGTTAAAAAAAAAACAACATACGTGTAGACCTACTATTATCGGCGTTTCTTTAAATGTACTTGGAACAGTGTTTTGTAAAGATACGAATGCGTATTTCTGTTTTATTTCCCTAAAGAGATATCTCATGAACAACATGTATTAATTGAAGCACGCTATCGACTTGTAATAGATATATTAAGATACGCTTATCAAACAAATTACCAGGATTCAGAGTGATTGATTATTAACTATGTAATAAACTTTCTAGACGTGTTTATATCATTATTTTCATTTCATCCAGAAGTGAGGACATATCCATCAGTTTATGACACATTATTCATTGTATAATATGTTTATAAACTATTGTTTGTGCATTGCCATTGATGTAGTTAATAACGAAGTCTAATTTAAATACAAAACCTATTTGAATCCCCCAATTAAAAGTTTTCGAAGCAATTACGGTAGAAAATTTAATGCGTTTTTTCCCGGTACTTTGGTCGTTTATTTAAATGTCATAGGTCTCTAACGTTATTATGAATGTGTCAACATAGCGAGTATTTATGCTGATCATATTGAAACGTATAATGATCGAAAATAGGAAATAAATTTGCACACAATTAAATAAACAACTTTTAACATATTGGCCATGTAACAGCACAAATCGAAGTGATATATCGTCGAGGTTATTACTTCTTTGTGACTACCAGTACCCGGTACATACAATGTTTATCTTTATTAACTGGTTACTATAGTAATCGAAAAGCAATTTTGGTTTGTAGATGTAATGTCCTCGTTACAAAGGACATAGGCTTATTTTATACGTTTTTATGGTGATCCAGGACGTGGTGGAAACGGCATAGACACCGGGGGTCGGCTAGGAAAAAAGTCCACAAGGACGCCTAAGGTTGTAAGAGAACGACGAGTAGAGTTTTAACAGAAAACTGGGCAAAATGCTTGTGCGTAAAGTGTCATCCCAGATTAGCCTGTGCAGTCCGCACAGGCTAATCCGGGACGACACTTTCCGCCTAAACTGGATTTTCGCTAAGAAGAGACATCATTTAAACGAAAAATTCCATAAAAGCGGAAATTGTCGTCCCTAATTAGCCTGTGCGGATTGCACAGGCTAATCTGGGATGACAATTTACGCACAAGCATTTTGCCCAGTTTTCTCAGAACACGCCACATTTGTGTTATCTTTTTGCAGTAATACTCTATTCTTGTGGCATTTATATATAAGTACTTTTAGGCATAACAAATTAGCGTATTACGTTTTGAAGGAAGTGCGGAGGTCGTTAACTTCATGTCACGTGTGCTAAGTACACACTTCGATTCGAAGGTCAATGTGGTATGCTCTTGACAAATGTCAAAATAAATTAGTTGCCCGTTTGGAGTTTCTTAAGACGTGTATGACGAACATATCCATTGCCACGATCCGACTTTATAAATATTTAAAAGATACCACAATTTACTAAAATATCCATTTGATAAGTGCAATATTTAAAAAGATTGTCCACGTTTATTAAAATTGGTTATCAATATATTCGTTAAGAATACATTAATTTCATAATTGTAAATGTGAATAGTGTATGCAACGTCAACATTTACATAATAAACCTTACACAATATTTATTTGTGTTTGTTTCTCTAACTTTAAAATATAGGCTTATACTTTTATACATTTGTAGTGTACAGTGCAATCTTGCCATTTCTGGTTGATTCACCCTTTTTCATCAGTGTCGCCATAATCGTATAAAATTAGACGGTAAGTTGAACATGTTGTACAAAGTCAAGTGGCTAGTAAATGTCACTCGGAAAAGAAAAAACTGTTGATGCTTTCAATCACTTTCAAATCATTGTAATGATGTACCTTGTCAATATGTTCACGCCTCAGGGTTCTGCGGCCCCGGGACATGGCCTTTGTGATTGAAACAATAGGCTCGTATAGGTGACTGAAAAAATGTAACCTTTTGAATTGAACAGCCTGTCATGCCATTAAGTTGTCATATAAAATGTCAAACTACAAATTAGTTAACTAGGTAATAGCGAATACTGATACACAACACTGTATCACTAATGATCGAAAACGTTATGTTTTTAATACAACAACAACAACAACATACATTGCTAGTTTGATACCATATAAGTATGTACTCTGCCGTATATGTATTTGTTATAAATACGTGTTTATTAATATACTTTTTAATATTGTATTTTTTTTACGAATTTTCCTACACATAGATGCATATCTTATGAAATCAAACGGGCATGTATAATAAATAAATATAATAATGCTAGTATCTCTTGAATAATACGATTTGACATGCGTTAAGCATGTTATTGTATGATTGGTCTAAATGTTTAAATGAGACAACATGAATTTTGTTTGTAATCCAACATCGGAATTACCACTATACACTTGCGATCGCTCAAATAAATTGACATATCTAAATTGGTTACATTTAACGCGACGCTGAATTTACATTAGTACATGTATACAGGTTACTCATGTAACCATATCGTCGAATTTATATAACTAATCATGGTTCAAGTGTTAAGCAAATTTTCTGGATTTGCGTATACTACGTCCATATTTTATGTAGCGAAATCACTTAATTAACAGTACTATATTGGTTACTAGTATATATTAAACGAAATGAATTGATAGATATTACGAAACGGGATATGTTCAAAATCACTGAAACGACAGTATCACTTAGGTAAACAGTTATGTCCATATAATCGCAGTATTCCCCTAACTCCGTAAAAACAATTTAAATATGCTTTTTTCAACGATTATAATAATATTGGTCAAATTTATAAACTATTAATTACAAGCGACTCAAGTTTTACTGGCATTCTACGGAATCCGGATAGTGCCATCTATAATCACATCGTGCAAGAAATTTAATACCATGTTCAATAATACGTGTAAGACTTACGTTGTTTGCGTTACGTACAATGAATTCGATGACTAACCAGCACATTGCACACATGTACAGGAAGAGGCACAGACTGCGGTTATGAAACGACCGATGAGCCGGGACAATACAATAAATTAATGCTTAATATTGTGCATTCTCTTCCGTATTACATGTAGTGACGTTTAACGATGCGTTTACTTGTATAATATTATGTTCACCTCTGGGGCAACCGTATTACTACATGAAAGTGGTATTCAAGTATAGACCGGCCATGAATTTTGATAATGAATTGATTCACTGCCTTCTAAGAACCAAGAACTAGTCACAGTTAGGGCGAATTTCCGCCTCTGTCCTCCTACGCCGCATGTCAAAAATGTAGGAAAGAAAACTCAGATTAATTTACGTAATTTTGAACGTCGCACATGCACAACTTCATATCATACTGATTAATGCGTAAAATATACATAAAAATAAAGATTAATAACGGACAGAACATAAAATAAATATTATTGCGAGCAAGTGTTAAAGTGAAAGTTGAAAAAGTGGGAGAAATTATTCAAATAAGTGTGTGTATTTGGACAGACGCAAACGACGAATCCATTAAACTTCTCTACTAAGTAAGTGTAGCTAAAACTACCAGGTTGTAAGCTTCGTTAGGTTTCCAATCCGTCAGTGCAGGTTGAGTGCGGTACCAGGAAGAGCAATCACTCAACCAGGCGCGCGCGCAACCAAGAGAGGCGCGTCATGTTGATGGATCACACTCGAGGCTAAGATCTGTTTTCTCGCCTGATTTACTGGAGTGATAATTGCGTCATCAATCAGGAACCGCATAGCTAATTAACACGCATATAGAATAGTTGTTTTTGTAATCCAAGCACGAGTAATTTGCTTTGTCTTATTCAATTTATACGCAAGATTCTAACAGACAATGCATATACAACCAATTTTACGTGCATGTGAAACCTTGTAAATGAAATAGTCTGTTACATTAAGAAGAATTATTATACCATGTCACGAGTTGAAGACCGTCATACTGGGTTATGACTGACCCATTCGTACTCATTGCGATTCCTGTATTGGCTAACCAACTTTGACATCAATAACAATGCATGTAATACACGGGTCAAATCAATAACAACCGCAATTTCCCCTTAGTTATTGTTAACTAACTGTACAGACAAAATGACACTTTCTCTTCAGACAATGCATTTGCACATGTTCAAGCAAAAAAACAAGACCCGTGTAAGGCTGTGTTTGTGAAACACAATGACCATACTGCACTTTGAATCCGCGCAGCAGCTATTTTAGATTTTTTTTTTATTTCCAAGGCCCATTACTTCGCCAAAACTCAATGGACCGGAACGAAACTCACACTTCATGTGTAGGTCATGTAGGTAGATTCACATACCAAAAATCAGCTCAATATTTGAAAGCGTTGCGTAAAAAATATGACTGGACGGACGGACAGTGCGACTGCTATATACCACCGTACGGGAGTTGGGGGAGGGGCATAAAACAACATAATTTTTCACCTAAGGGAAATTATTACCACAACAAATAGACCTTAACCATTGTCAAGTCGGTGCATTAAGGTGATTAGTGTTAACATGATTACCGGTAGACTTAATATTTTAAAGTTCATCATATACGTTCACAATCTAGTTCACCCACAAAACAGGATATTTGAGAGGGTCATGAATTGTTGAACGCATTCACAAATCAAGCAAGGAGATACTTGATGACGTTTATTTTCTAAAAAGATGAAGGATAACTTTTGTAACAGCTAGTGTGAGGTAGACTAACAAAACAACACAGCACATACCTCACATTACAATATAAGGTTAAATATTTATGGAACAACTGGTGTAAATATTACTTTTTTTGAAATGTTAATAGATTGGTTAAGGATTCAATTGTGCATTTGCGTACAATATTTAACAAGCGAGTTGGTGCATTTTATATAAACAAATAAAACATACATACGAAAAATCCAGTTTACAATGTCAAAATAAATTATACAAAATGTATATATTGTATACGGGCTGCGTCATGCGAAAATGGGTGCTATGTCATATGCGGCCAGTGTAGCTCCAGACCAGTCTGCACATTCACGGAGTCACGTCATACCAGGTTCCTGGTCTCATTAGCGAACATTATGACACTCCATCCGAGTAAACGGATGTAGAGGCATACCTGGAGCTACACTGTTGAGGCCCATTTTCACACGATGCCGCTCATGTGTATGTATCAAATCAATAATTATTTTTGACATAATTGTTGTAGGAATGTGCATAAAAAAATAAAATTGCACAACCAATAACAAATCACAGTGTGACCTTGAGGAAGTTCACTTGGATTTCATATTTAAATTTCTTAAGTATGTGCCTGAATAACAAAAAGCTGTGCACATATTACAGGATTTCCACTATCCAATATCATACAGAGTCATGTGTTACTAAACAACAATAAATACACACACTACAACAGACTGGTTAAAAACGAGCAACCTACAATACACAATAAACTGAGCTACTACTGGCATTGCAACATTAGCTTGTACAGCGAAGCATTGATGAAACATGAACAATAAATTAATGAAAACAACTTGGTATGAACATGGTGAATAATTAAAAATGGTGAATATGATTGAGACATAAGTCGAACGGGAAAAAAAAACACACACACTTCTTTTCATTATCAAGGATAGAGAAAATCATAATAACACTACATGTATGTAGATTGGGTAATGTTCATGTCAGAACGCTATAACCTCCTCTAACCAGGAGCTGCATCATTCAAGTTATCAAAAGTGAATTTCCCATAAAGTTCACAATATGCATTAAACATCACATTAAATATAGTAAATTTAAAGCATTTTGTAAAAAAAATGGTTGTTTGATATTTTTCAGGGCATTTTAGTTTGAAATATTCAAATGATTGAATTATTCAATATTTCATTATTTAATAAATTAATGAATGTGTTGTGGAAACCCCGATCCCACAAAATATAGTGATTTTTCTAAAAAAAAGTCCATGTCTTATTTAGTAGAATACATGTTGTTCAATTAAAGTCGCTGAAAGAAAATAACTATCATCGACAGTTTCTACAATAACAAAACAGAGTGGATACACCTTATTATGTTATGCAAATTAACTGAATTATGGATTCAAGCACATATTCCTTTGTGTACAGTAATCCCTGCAAGTGATGGATCTTTTCTTATTGAATGCCTGGGAAATAGGACAATACTCAATTGTTTTGCAAATTCTCTTCATTTGTCAATTTACATGCAATCTAACACTTAATTGTTTTAGGTAAAGATTAAATGTATATATGTTTACTGAATAAAACACAAAATATCAGTGTTACAAACATTATATACAATACAAAGTGAACTTACAGTGTTTTATTTAATTTTCAAAAATCATTAAAAGGTGATTGTTTTCGACACTATGTTTACTTTCAATTTAATTTGATAAATGCATGTCTTTGCATTGCTTAGCATGACTAGAATAGGTGATTTATATGGGACAAATATAACAAATTCACAGGAAATACTGATAAGTAACAAGAGCAACGTCGAGCAGATGCCAACGCTCGGCTGTGGGTGCTTGGATTTTGTTTTTTTGACCTTTGACCTTGAAGGTCATCATTGACCTTGACCTTTTGACCACTCAAAATGTGGAGGTCGATGAGATACACATGAAAAAACAAAAACAAAAAAAAAATCCTTTTTTGACCTTTGACCGTGAAGGATGACCTTGACCTTTCACCGCTTGAAATGTGCAGCTCCATGAGATACACATGCATGCCAAATATCAAGTTGCTATCTTCAATAATGCAAAAGTTATGGCCAATGTTAAAGTTTTCGGACAACGACTACGACGACGACGCGCGGCAGACGAGAGGGCTATGACAATACCTCGGGTTTTCTTCGAAAACAGCCGAGCTAAAAATAAGAAAAGGTATGAAAACAATTAAACAAACAGTAAAACATTACAAAATATGAGTAAATTATATGTAAAAATGGAGATCAAAAATGTTTGGTACACAAAAAAGCAAAAATTGGAGCAAACATATATAAAGCATACTAAATATACGAGTAACCTTGCAATAACTAATAAATACTTAACAAATGAACACACAAAACAAAAACAACTGTGGTCAAAATTTCAACAATTTCTACAGTTTACAATTGCTATGGAAATAAAGGGGCATGATTACCTTAGAGCTGAGTTATTTAAAATGCATGTTTTTTTTAATTTGCCAAAATAAATATAAAAATTTAAACGCGTTGGATAAAAATGAAAACTATACTACTATAATATGTATTGTATACTACTTTAAATGTTTATCTAGATCTGAAATGGATACTTGCCTGATATAACATTTAAATAAGCTTGAAATCAATAACATTTGATTAGCAAGCAATTCATTAAAAATATTTATATAAAAACAAGTTTTTGAAAATATATGTTATTCTTTGTTGCATAATTTTGTTTTGATTTCAATTTATGATGAAAAATATGTTGGACGATTTTAATACAAAATTCAAATTATTTGAAAAAATTATATAACAACAAATGTATAACTAACAATTATTCAAACGCGTAGCACCAATGTCCCTTGAGTGATGTAAACAACTTCATTCATTAGCTTAAGAGTACACGATAAAGTTCATAACAGCATTTTAACCCTTTGCATGCTGGGTAATTTGTCGTCTGCTTAAATGTCGTCTGCTGAATTAAAAAAATTAGCATTTTCTTCGATTTTTTTCAAAGAATACTATCATAATAGCAAACAGTTTGGATCCTGATGAGACGCCACGTTCTGTGGCGTCTCATCTGGATCCAAACTGTTTGCAAAAACCTTTAAAATCCGGTTCCAGCACTCAAAGGGTTAAGGACAACTCGTTTCATATGAGCCAGTCTCTGGGAAAACCGGGCTTAATGCATGCGCGTTAAGTATTGTCCCAGATTAGCATTAGCAAATGTGCAGTCCGCCCAGGTTAATATAGTAAGACACTTTCCATCCAGACTGGATTTTCATTCAGAAGAGACTCCCTTTAAACAAAAAAAATCCAAACAAGAGGGCCATCAGGCCCTAAGGCGCTCACCTGAGACCAAAAGGAACTAGACTATTCTGAAAAAATGCAAGCTGATTCATGAAGATTGGACCAAACAAGGCTTGTCACCGTAGGATGACATATGCCCCCTTTTTCCACATTTTTCGAAACCTAAACGCAAAACCTAAATGCAAAGTGTGGCGGAATTTCAGACGGACAGACAGACGGACAGTGCAATCACTATATGCCACCCTACCGGGGGCATAAAAAGTGACTTTTAACATGTTTTTTTATATTTGACCTAGTGACCTAGTTTTTAAGCTCATATGACCAAGTTTCAATCTCTGCCAAGATTTCATTGGGACAAATGTTCTGACCAAATTTCATGAAGATTGGCCAATAAATGTGGCTAATATAGCGTCAACAAGTTTTAACTATAGCAATATAAGGACAACTGCCCCCACCCCCCTGGTGGCCATGTTTTTCAACGAATAATAACCATTTTTAAACTCAGCCAAGCTATTGTTAGAACAAATGTTCTGATCAAGTTTCATAAAGATTGGATAATAAATGTGACTTCTAGAGTGTTAACAAGGTTTTACTACATAGCCATATAAGGAAAATTGCCACGCCCCCTTGCGGCCATGTTTTTTAACGGATCTCAACCATTTTCGAACTCAGCCCAGATATCATTAGTACAAATATTCTGACCAAGTTTCATGAGCATTGGACCAAAAATGTGACTTCTAGAGTGTTAACAAGGTTTTAC